>CATIWJ010003371.1:0-11943 GCA_949640765.1 Croton laevigatus | reverse complement strand
GCAATTAAATTATTTATGCTTTATATTAGTTAAAGTATCCACTGAGCGTAATAGCTCAGCAAGTTTGGTTAATCCTGAACTTGTAGGCCTCCGAAAGATGTGAAAGAAACAGGAACTGATAAATAGCAAATGGGCCCGAAGAACTTAGACTGGCATATACTATGAAGATTAAGTCAGCACATGCAAAGCTAGAGTAGATAGAAAAAAAAAAACCCTTATTATTGTAATTTAAGTAGATATGATATGAAATATGTAATGTGACACTTCTTAGTTCGGCTGCAAATGATCGGGTTAAGGGGTGTTACAATTATATTTAATTAATAGTACTCAGACAAGAGTTTATTATTTTTATATAAATTTCTTATTGTCAATATATAATTATCCAAATTAATTATTACATCAATAACGAGAATATAAAATGAGTTAACACGTGCAACATACTCTGAGAAAATAAGTGGTATATATAAATGTGAGAATGTGAGGTCATTTGACTTTTTACTCTATAAAATCAATATTATTAAGAGTAAAGTTATCTCTATATAATTATTTATGATAATTAATTAATTATATTCAAATCATATTTTAATGAGTAATACTATTTTAATTATTAATTAATTAAAGTCAAATCAAATTATAATAAAGAATATTATTTTAATTTATAATTATTGAAATTCAAATTTAATTTTAACCAAAAATACTATTTTAATTATTAATTAATAAAATTTAAATTCAATTTTACTATGAATACTATTTTAATTATTAATTAATTAAATTAAAATTATATTATATTATATAATTATTCATAATTAATTAATTACATTTAAATTATATTCTAATAAAAAATATTATTTAATTATTAATTAAATAAATTTAAATAAAATATTATTTTAATTATTAATTAATCAAATTTAAATCATATTTTAATAAAGATACTATTTAATTATAAATAAAATATATCAAAACTAATTTTTCGGTATTTTTCAATAATTAATTTTATAAATAAGTAATAAATATAGTTAAATAAAAATTAAATTATTATATAATTAAATAATGAATGTCTAAACTAGTATACGCGTGTAATGCACGTTGAAAAATGCTAGTGTTATATATATTCATATATAAAATTGATAAAATGCTAATAGTTTTTATGACATGAAATAAAAGTTAAATTGTGAAATTACACATTAAATAATTAGAAATGATTTTATTACAGTTTTTTATAATATATATTAATAATAAATTTAAGAAAAAAAACATTTTAATTAAAAGGAGAAAATATACGGGCTATAACTTCCATTCATGGTGTAGATAACTAGAAAATAAAATTTATATATTACTAACAAGTGTCAACTTTGGAAATAGTGGTTGACTAAGAATTTACCCTTCATTTAAGTATTAACCTAACAAGAAAAGTTTGTAGATTTTGTCAAAATTGGCCGGTTTTATCTGGTTTGATGAAAAAATCCATTTTTGGATCAATTTTCAAATATTTAAGAGAACTGAATCAGATTGGCGGCCGTTTCTCAGTTAAACCGGTCCGATTTGCCAGTTCAATCAGATTTTAATAATAATCGTAGAAGTTCTAAAGGCCTGTTGGAGATGTCTTTTCGAAATAATTTCTGAGAGACGATATGGATTTTTCCCACTTAAATGATAGAAGAATAGATCTCACCATAAGGAAGATCACTTGTCAAGTTTGAATTGTAAGATTTTCAGTGAGATAAAGATCGTGGGGTTAGCCCAAGGTGTAGATGGGATTGTGAGGATTCTCGAGGTTTGCTGCGCTCATACAAAAAATGGAGTGTGGTGGTGGGGGAGCATTAGTTGGATCATGATAGTTATTCGCTAGTTCTTTTTTTTTTTCCTTCTTATGAAGGACTTTAGCTAGATTGCCATAACATTTTGCAAAAAATATTAGTTTAGACATGGCAAGATCGAGTAATGGAGTTCGCTGGAAGTCACAAGCATGGTTGAACGAAGTTGTTGAGTATGAGCTTCCTAAAGGCATCGAGTTCCTTTGATGTGCAGAGTTTGCAATTTTTAGGGTTTTCACTTACAGAGGTGGGAACGACCATTGGAAGCTAGAATTTGATAAAGTCAGCCCCGGCCCTGAGATATTAGGGGCCCTGTGCGAATTATAAATGTAGGGCCGATCGGCTGTGGCAGACGCGGCGGCGGCGGCGACGGGCGGTGGTACAGGCACTGCCGCTTCTTTCTTTCTTTGTTCGTTTCTTTGTTTTGAAGTTTGCTTCTTTCTTTCTTTCTGTTCTATTCTTTGTTTAATTTTTATAATTTTTTTTTGTCTGTTATAAGAAAACCAACAGCTGTTTGTGAAAAAAAAAAATAATAAAAAATAAAACTTATGTGGAGTGCACCGTTTCATTAAAGTTAAGTTTTCCTTTCCTTCCCTTCATTCTTTCTTTCCTTCTTCAAACTTCTTTCTTTCCTTCATCATTTTCCCAATTCCCGTCGTTGTCTCTCTTCCCACGCCTACTGCCGCTGCAACTTCCGGCAAGCCATTTTCTGGTTTTTTTTTTTCATTTGGGGCCCTCCAAATCTTGGGGCCCTGTGCGACGGCACCGGTTGCACCGGTCAAAGGCCGGGCCTGGATAAAGTTCAGATGTTTTCCTTGCCTACTAGCTCTTCTATCCTTACTCCTATGTCCACTTTTCTTCAAATGTACCAAAGATGTGACATTGACTAAACCGAAAATCACTGTTCTAATGTAGATTTTTTGGTTGGATTTGCGTATGAGAATTGAAGGAATGGAAGCACAATAGTGTAGCAGATGGGAAGATACATGCGTGTGGCTGTGGGCATCATGCGCATGTTTCAATGCTTCTTTCAACTACAATTTTGCAAGAATTGAAACGGATGTTGCAGATAGTGAAAAGATTTATTAAATATTCAAATACTATAATAAGTAAACATATATTATTTATATAAATTGGTGTTATAATGAAAAACTTTAATTAAAATTATTTTATATATATTAGTAAATAATTATATATTTTTACGATAAAATAAAAATCAATTCTTCTCCCAAACCGGTATTGAAGAACTGGGAACCATATTAAAACTAGAACCGGAGCCTGTTTTGATTCCGGTTCCTTAGACAGCCGGTTTCAATTCTAGTTCCAAAAGATAAGGAATCGAAAAACCAATTTCGGTCCCTTTCAAAAATCCGATACCATAACGGGTCCCGCTGGTTGGCAGCTTCTTTCAAAAAAAAAAAAAAACTCATGCCATCTAGCCTCGTTTTAAACATGAGATATAAAAGGAATATAATAAGCGTAATAATATGGATATAATCATCCAGATGAATTTGAAAATCGAGTCAAAGAGAAAACAATTCAGGTAAACATTTGTCAACATGTCCTTCCAGAAGCCTACATAAAAGGAGGGAAGCTGCCCTTTTTTTCCATTATCATTAATGAAAGGAAAGCGGTTATATAATTTAGTTTAATTGTTATTTTAATCAAAATAATATTCAATAATAAAATATGGCGGCCAGTCAACATTTTGCTCCTTTCATTACACTATAAATACTTTCCCTCCATTCCGCTTTCTTCCACTCAGTTTTAAAGAGAAACCCATTTCTCTTTTGCCTCTTTTAGCTCGATAACTTAGAAAATTCCGGTGTTTCTTTTGATTCTTATTCTGAAATCAACAGAGAATTGGTGGGTTTTGGAAATTTTATTGTAATTATTAAAAGTTTTTGTACATGGAGCAGACGGATCATTATAGAGCAAGTGCTAGTCTGCGAAGAGGAAACTCTTCGGCATGGAGAAATAATGGTTTGGAGGTTTTCTCAAGATCTACTAGAGAAGAAGACGATGAAGAGGCCCTTAAATGGGCTGCTCTTGAAAAGTTACCAACTTATGATCGTCTTAGGAAAGGTATATTGGTTAGTGCTTCTAAAGGCGCAACCAATGAGATTGATGTAGATAATCTTGGGTTAACAGAAAGAAAAGCTTTGATTGAGAGATTGATCAGAGTTACTGAAGAAGATAATGAGAAGTTCTTGCTGAAGCTCAAGAATCGTATTGATAGGTGAAAAAAAAATTCTTTTAATTTCTTGATAAGCTCGTTTTGTGTTTGTCGAAATGGTAGAATGAAGAGAAGTTTTACTGTTTAAAAGTTTCTCTTTCTAACTTACATGAACCATTAGATAAATGTATCATTTTAGTATGTTTCAATGCTTGCTGCTAAGCAGACGAGCTCTGCTTTGGTTGTTTAAGGTTTTTCATCCGTAAATTATATTGCCATTATTCTGTGTGTTCAGGGTTGGAATTGAAGTTCCAACAATCGAAGTTCGATATAAGGACCTAAATGTTGAAGCAGATGCCTTCGTAGGAAGCAGTCGTGCTCTGCCCACATTCATCAACTCTACTATTTCTGCTTTAGAGGTAAGCATTGGCAAATGTCTAGTCTTCTTTATTTTTTTTGGTATAATGTTTTTATAAGCTAACTTTTCTTTTACTTTTGAAGGGCATTTTGCATTACATTCCTTTTTATCCAAAAGGAAAGAGACCATTGACTATCCTTAAAGATGTTAGTGGAGTTATTAAACCATCAAGGTTAACCATCTAATTTCTCATTCTGTCCTAATTCAAGCACAAAAAAAGAAAAAAAAAATTTAGTAAACATCTGGTTTTAATCTTTTGGGTATGTATGTTCTGCAGATTGACTTTGCTTTTGGGTCCTCCAAGCTCTGGAAAAACTACACTTTTGTTGGCACTGGCTGGAAAGCTTGACCCTCGTCTACACGTAAATAGCATTTGATCTTTATGTTTTACCATTAGTTTTTCTTTGTATGGTTTCCTTACATTGAATTTCTCTTGCAGGTTTCTGGTACTGTGACTTATAATGGTCACACAATGAATGAATTTGTTCCTCAAAGAACAGCTGCCTATATCAGCCAACATGATCTCCATATAGGAGAAATGACTGTAAGAGAAACTTTGGCATTTTCAGCCAGATGCCAAGGAGTTGGATCCCAACATGGTTAGATCCCATAGCAGAACTAGATTTTTCATTTCTTTTCCCATCATATTGCTCTGGTGTCATGATGTATTCAGGTATATAAGTTCAAAATTTTGTGAATTGCAGAAATGTTAGCTGAATTATCAAGAAGAGAAAAGGAAGCAAATATAAAGCCTGATCCTGATATTGATGTCTTCATGAAGGTGAAAATCACTAGAATTACAGTAGAAGAGTTTATATAAATGAGCAACCAACTAATTTCCATCTACTGTAATCTTTGCTATCACAGGCAGTAGCAACAGAAGGTCAAGAGACTAATGTGGTCACAGATTACATTTTGAAGGTAACTATAGCCTTGAATTATACTAATCAAGTGATCATCATAGATATTTCAAAAATAATCGTTGAGATACATCAAAATCTAATAAATTGTCTCTTAAACTTTTCAGATATTAGGACTTGATATCTGCGCAGATACTATGGTTGGGAATGAAATGATAAGGGGTATCTCAGGAGGGCAAAGGAAACGTGTTACAACAGGTAGTGAATCAACCTCCCATAGTCAATTTCTATTGTTAAACCTTTCAATCATGAGTCTGAAAATCTTCAACAATCCAATTTCAGGTGAAATGCTGGTCGGACCTGCAAAGGCATTGTTTATGGATGAGATTTCCACTGGCTTGGACAGCTCAACTACTTACCAGATTGTGAACTCACTAAAGCAAACAATTCACATTCTTAATGGAACCGCAGTCATCTCCCTACTTCAGCCAGCACCTGAGACTTATAACCTCTTTGATGATATTATTCTAATATCAGATGGCCAGATTGTGTATCACGGACCCCGAGAGCGTGTACTTGAATTTTTTGAACATATGGGCTTCAAGTGTCCTCAAAGAAAAGGCGTTGCAGACTTCTTGCAAGAAGTAATGATTTTTTGGTTTTATTATGTTCATATATTTTTGAAAATGATTCTCAAATGTGCAATCTCATAACCTATCAAATGATGAATTCTTTACAGGTTACATCTAAGAAAGATCAGCAACAGTATTGGGCACAAAATCAGCCTTACAGGTTTGTCACAGTAAATGAATTTGCTGAGGCATTTCAATCATTTGAAGAGGGTCGGAAGATCGCACATCATCTTTCAATTCCATTTGATAAGACAAAGAGCCACCCAGCTGCTTTGTCCACTAAACCCTATGGTGTTGGAAAGATGGAGCTGCTTAAAGCTAACTTTGCAAGAGAATACTTACTCATGCAAAGGAACTCATTTGTCTACTACTTCAAGATTTTCCAAGTAATTTTCGACTGGATTTGCATTATATTTATAGTATTTTCAATTTAAATTTTTACAAGTGAAGTAATATGTTTCACTATTCTTTCTGGTACAGCTTCTACTGATGGCAATGGTTTGCGTGACACTCTTCTTGAGGACTGAGATGAAACGTAATGATATTGCGGATGGGGGTGTTTATCAAGGTGCTTTGTTCTTCGGCTTGACCTTGCTCATGTTTAATGGGATGTCAGAACTGTCTATGACCATTGCAAAGCTTCCTGTATTCTACAAGCAAAGGAACTATCGTTTCTTCCCTGCATGGGCATATGCTCTTCCTTCATGGATTCTTAAAATTCCTATCACATTTGTGGAAGTTGGTCTTTGGGTTTTCCTCACATACTATGTCATAGGGTTTGATCCGAACGTCAAAAGGTAAGAGAAGAGAAGCAACTCTGTAGTTTACATAATGTGATTTCTACTCATTCCTAATATTGACTAGAAACAATTGTGTTTTTTGCAGGCTATTAAGGCAATACTTGCTTCTATTGCTTGTGAACCAAATGGCTTCTGCTCTATTTAGGCTTATCGCTTCAATTGGAAGGAATATGATTGTTGCTAACACCTTTGGATCATTTGCATTGCTTACTCTTTTTGCATTGGGTGGCTTTGTCCTAACAAAAGGTATAGTTTGTTGACAAGAATGCTTTACAGATAAAATCTTTCTGGATTCTAACATTAAACTTAATTTATTTTTCTCTTTTCTGCAACAGACGACATAAAGAAATGGTGGATATGGGGTTACTGGACATCACCACTGATGTATGGTCAGAATGCAATAGTTGTTAATGAATTCTTTGGACACAGTTGGAATCATGTAATTTCTGTCATTGAGCCTTTATCTATGTTTATGCTTTTTGGCCTTTCCATAACCGCTAAAAACCGAACTTATCTTGCAAACTACAGGTTCCACAAGGCTCAACCTCTAATGAAACACTTGGAATTCAAGTTCTGAAAAGCCGTTCATTCTTCACAGATCCAAAATGGTATTGGATAGGAGTAGGGGCGGAGGCAGGATTTATGTTTCTCTTCAACATCCTTTATGCCGTGTGTCTTGCTATATTTGATGGTGAGTATCATTGGTATCTCGATTTCATGATTTCTGACAGTCGTAGCTTTTGTTAACACTTTCCAATTACCTTCCGGCAGAATTCGATAAGCCTCAGGCAGTTATATCTGATGAGCCTGAATCAAGTGCTAGACCTGGAGGAGCCATTCAGCTATCACAACTACAAAGTAGTGAAAGAACAGATAGTGGAATTGAAGGGACCAACCAGAATAAGAAGAAGGGAATGGTTCTTCCATTTGAACCACATTCCCTCACCTTTGATAATGTTGTCTACTCGGTTGACATGCCTCAGGTATGGATGCTGGTACTGTTAAATTTGATACGGCAACATAATAATGACAATGAATGATATCTAAATTTGTTCAATTGAATTTCACAGGAAATGAAAAATCAGGGCGTTGTTGAAGATAAATTGGTGTTGTTGAAGGGTGTGAGTGGTGCTTTTAGGCCAGGTGTTCTCACAGCTTTAATGGGAGTTAGTGGTGCTGGTAAAACTACTCTTATGGATGTGCTGGCTGGCAGGAAAACTGGTGGCTACATTGAGGGAAATGTATCAATTTCTGGATACCCAAAGAATCAAGAAACATTTGCAAGAATTTCAGGATACTGTGAGCAAAATGACATCCACTCCCCAAATGTTACTGTCTATGAATCATTAGTCTTCTCAGCTTGGCTTCGTCTACCCCACGATGTCGATGCTCAAACCAGAAAGGTAAGCAATAAGATTTTAGAGTTAGTCATCATACTGATGTAAAAAAAAAGTATTGTTAACCTTATTTTTGATTCTTTCTGACTTTTAATTAAGCCATGTCCTTGACTTCACATTGCAAAAATTTTGTTGCAGATGTTTGTTGAAGAAGTAATGGAGCTAGTAGAATTGAATCCATTGAGGAACTCGCTAGTTGGGTTGCCTGGTGTGACTGGTCTATCTACCGAGCAGAGGAAACGTTTAACCATAGCAGTTGAATTGGTGGCAAACCCCTCCATTATATTCATGGATGAGCCAACTTCAGGGCTTGATGCAAGAGCAGCTGCCATTGTCATGAGAACAGTCAGGAACACTGTGGACACTGGAAGAACAGTGGTTTGCACAATTCATCAGCCAAGTATTGACATATTTGAAGCCTTCGACGAGGTACGAAGTGTTAAAAACATCAGTGTAATAAGTGATTTACATAGTACTTTAAGCAAGATATTGATTTGATTTTTCAATTATTGCATTGCAGTTATTCCTGATGAAGAGAGGAGGCGAAGAGATATATGTTGGCCCATTGGGTCGACAATCTTGCCATCTAATTGAATATTTTGAGGTATTTTTAATTTAGTGGTCTTTAATTCATTGGTTAAGAACCTCATTCATGTAAAAATTAATGCTAATTTAATTTTCATTTCATTTTGCAGTCAATTGATGGAGTTAGTAAGATAACAGATGGCTATAATCCAGCAACTTGGATGTTGGAAGTTACAACTCCAGCTCAAGAATTAGCATTGGGTGTTGATTTCATTGACCATTACAAGAAATCTGATCTTTACAGGTATATATTTTATTCTGCTCTGTTAAATGATCAATTGTCCCAATCTGTTTAACAAGTGATATTATAACCAGCAACTTAAGAATCATGAGTTCTTTGTTCTTAAAATAGCTGCTAATGTGTGATATATATTTCAGGAGAAACAAGGCAATGATTCAAGAACTAAGCCAGCCTGCTCCTGGTTCAAAGGACCTCTATTTCCCCACACAATATGCAACATCCTTTGTCACTCAAACACTTGCTTGCTTATGGAAGCAACATTGGTCATACTGGCGGAATCCACCATACACAGCTGTAAGATTTTGGTTCACAACCTTTGTGGCCTTGATGTTCGGGACAATTTTCTGGGATCTCGGTTCCAACGTGTAAGTTCATATGCATTATTGTACTAAAATGACCTATAGAGTTTTTGTTCCAATAGGTTTTCTTTCTTCATTTCTTTCCGCTTACTATATTCTCATTTTTTATACTTCAGGACGAGGCAACAAGATCTTATCAATGCAATGGGTGCATTATATTCAGCAACTTTCTTCATTGGTATCCAAAATGCAGGAGGTGTTCAACCTGTAGTTGCAATTGAAAGAACAGTCTTTTATAGAGAGCGAGCTGCTGGAATGTATTCTGCCATGCCCTATGCATATGCACAGGTAAAAACTGTTTATGAAATATAAATGTCATTATACAATTGGTTCATATAACAATTCTACAAATTTCTTCAACCTAAATACCTTTTTTTTTTTTTTCATCTTACAGGCCTTGATCGAGATTCCATATGTTTTTGTCCAAGCCGTAGTGTACAGTCTCATAACATATTCAATGATTGCATTTGAATGGACTGCTGTCAAGTTCTTCTGGTTTCTATTCATGTTGTTCTTCACATTGTTATACTTCACCTTCTACGGAATGATGGCTGTCGCAGTCACGCCAAACCACCACATTGCAGCCATTGTGTCCACAGCCTTCTATTCAATATGGAATTTATTCGCAGGATTCATCGTTCCCCGACCTGTAAGTCTCCTGCAACCCATGTTCTTGGTTTCTTTTGTAACACAATCATTATCTAGACTAACTTCTAATCCTTTTTTCTCTATAACAGCGTATGCCCGTATGGTGGAGATGGTACTACTGGGCAAATCCCATAGCGTGGTCCTTGTACGGAATGCTTGCATCACAGTTTGGTGATGTGCATACTAAGCTTGCAGGTTCTGATCAAACAGTGGCAGAATTTGTAAATTCAAATTATGGTATGAAACATGATTTTCTTGGAGCAGTTGCCGGGGTAGTTGTTGGAGTCACAGTACTGTTTGCATTTATCTTTGGTTATTCAATCAAGGCATTCAATTTCCAGAGGCGGTAGAAACACAACAAACTGATTCATGTTCTTGTATATTTAGTATTTTTGCTAGCCATTATTGTTTATTGTATTTGATTTTTTAGTATCATGTAAGAGTGGCAACTTTACAGACTTTTATTTTGCTAATTGTATGAAAGTAGAAGCTGCAAAGTTGCTGAAATTGTCATGTTATAATTGCTAAATTACAATTTTTATTTTTTATTTTTTTTTATCGAAATTCAGAACAAGATCAATAAAGTAATTTTTTATATTGCCTGCCAAATTTGATGGGAAGGGGCCTTTCCAATTTTCGTTATCTTGATATCTACGTTTGCTCTTGGACATACTTTACAATCGAAGTTAAAGTTTGTTTAACTTTTTCAGCATTAGAACTATTGCATGAGCAAGAAATCAAACATTTCATTAAAAGATTTTAATGGATGATTAAATAAATGGAGCCAACAATAATTTGATCCTATGGGTCTTTTGAAAACTTTACATATAAAGATGCTCTTTAAATGAAATGAAAGTAAATGACTAATTATTTGTGGTTGAGTTGATTTTTTCACCTTTAGATGCCCAACTCCTCAAATTACATATTGTGGTTAATTATATTGCTCCACTTATGTAATGGATAGTATTAGTGGTTGTTGAAGACATCGACTTCCCTTTTGATATTACTTGTACACATATTGATCTCATGTTATTGTAGTGAGAGAATGCACTAAATAATCTGTTGGTTTAATTCAAAAATGGTTGATTAAGTTTTTAGGAATATTTTTTTTAATGTGATTTGATTTTATTTTAGTGCATATTTTTCTGCTAGGATTTCATTCATATTTTTCGCATAAAATATGATTCTTTAAAATATTTTTAGATTATTTTTTGTTGCTTTGTAAGTATATAAATTTGGCACTTCAATTTTAGAATTTATATGAGTTTTGCCCCATTAAAAATAGTTGTCAGCATTGTAAAATCTGTTTCCATTTTATTTCTTTTCATTTCTCTTCTAAAATTCAACATAATCATCGACATCAAACAATAATGCTATAAGGTTGAAATCTCCCACACCTAATCTAAAAACAAAGAAATGAAATAGTAATTCTTTCTATTGTTTTAATCTAAGTACGGCTGTCTCATAAATTTGAGAGGCCCCATGCAAAGTATTAAAATTGAGCGTTGGGCCCAATAAAAAATTAGGATATGTATCACTAAAATGAATAAAAAATATGTATCTTTAGAGTAACTTAGCAGAAGATGTTTGTTAAAATAAATTATTTGCCTTAGGTTCATGTCACGACCCAAACTGAGTTCGCGACCGGCGTGCAGCTAAACCGAAGTCTATTCACACAAGCCTTAAAAACTAAACAAAATCTCTAAATGCAATAATCCTGTTTAGTAATTCTAAAATGGATTCTCAATCTTAAAGTCTCAAACAACAATAAGGAAACAATGAAAAACAACAGTTCAATAGTCTATATTTATTACAGAAAAAGGGTTCGGACTCAGTCCGCCCAAAACTAAATATCTGAAATCTCTAAAAGCGGAAGCAATGAAAAAGTGTTCTGGAATCTAAACCTTAGAGAAATACGCTTGAAAAAAGAAACAACTTGCTAACAACGATTAACCTGCAAAAAGACAGTCTATAGGGGTGTGAGCGTTATATATAGGCGCGTGAGCGTTATAT
>CATIWJ010003370.1:0-10197 GCA_949640765.1 Croton laevigatus | reverse complement strand
GAAAAATATTTGAAATATATGTTATGAAATATTATTGTGGTGTTAATAAAAATAATGTAAATATCAAAGATAAATATATTTTTAAAAGAGAAATACAATATATTTGAATAAGTATATTTTGATAAAAATAGATACCGTATTTATTAAAGATGATTTTATTAAATAAGATATATTTGATATGTATAATTTTGATAAAATAAATATGTTGAAAAATTTATTATGATTATATTTTTGGAAAAGATGATGATTTTAAATAATAATATTTTGTTAAATAAGTGTTGAATTATGGAAAAGAAATTGAAGAGATATTTGATAAATGTGAAATGATACAGTAAATATTTATTGCTCTACTTAGGATAAGCTGAACTAGTGAGATAAGGGTATGATGCATCATATACTTAGCAGTACTGCGAAATTTTGAACAGATTGAATAGAGAAATTGATCTAAAGGTGATATAGACTGAGTCAGTCATAACACCGATCAGATTTTGATATTGATTGAATTTTGAATACGGCCGTTTGAAATAATAGAGTTCAGTTTTGGTATGAACAAATCTCTACCATACCAAAAATTCAGAAATTCAGATAGAGACTTTATCCCTGTGTTCACTTAAATGCCTAGTAGAATGCCTAGTAGACTTTATCCCTGTGTTCACTTAAATGCCTAGTAGAGCTAAACAAGTAAGATTTTGATTAAGCAATTTATTTTATTAAAATGATTTGTGATATTTAAATATTGCTTAATATTATTTAAAAATTATGCATGTGCATTTAAATTATTTATGCTTTATATTAGTTAAAGTATCCACTGAGCGTAAAAGCTCAGCAAGTTTGGTTAATTCTGAACTTGTAGGTCTCCGAAAGATGTGAAAGAAACAGGAACTGACAAATAGCAAATGGGCCCGAAGAACTTAGACTGGCATATACTGTGAAGGTGAAATCAGCACATGCAAAGCTAGAGTAGTTAGAGAAAAAAAAACCCTTATTATTGTAATATAAGTAGACATGATATGTAATATGTAATGTAGCACTTCTTAGTTCGGCTGCAAATGGTCGGGTTAAGGGGTGTTACACATCCTTCTTTTGGTGTCTCAAATATTAAACATTATGTTAGTGAGGTTTTAACCTTTACAAACTATTTGATTTGGCGATCTCTTATCATACCTATTCTCCAAGGTTATAATGTGTACCTACATGTTGATGGATCTGTCCAGCCTCCTCCTTGTGTGATCCAAACCTCTGATGGCCAATCAAACCCAATCCTGATTTTCTGATATGGAGACAAGTTGATTCTCATGTGTTATCTTGGATTCAAGCAACGGTTAGTCCTGATATTTTGCGGAGCTTGATCAAACCTAATGTGGTTTTAACCACTTGAGAGGCGTGGCAAGCAATAGAGACTCTTTTTCATGATCAAGCTTATGCTAAACTATTGCAACTGAAGGCCGAATTTTACAGTACAGCCAAGGAAAATTTATCTATCGATGAATATTTACAGAAATTGAAGGCTGTTTATGATTCATTGTGTTCTATTGGACATGTTATTACTGAAACTGATTTAGGGATGCAGATCTTAGAAGGCTTGCCGGTTGAATATGAGAATGTGGTTATTAATCTGACTGGGCAAAAACCACTTCCTTCATTTGCTGAAACCAGAACGTCTCTATATCTCCATGAATTGCGTCTTCAAAATAGGAGCAAAAGACAATCCTTTTCATCTGTTTCAAATACTACGAACTCTCAAACTGTTTTGGTTGCTTTAAATAACACCTCTACACAAAGCTCTAGGGGTCGAGGAGGTCGAGGACGTTATGGTTCTCAGAATCGTCAGTATAATGATTCTAATAAATATTCACAGTCTGGATGGAATCATGGAAGAGGTCGTAATGGACGTGGCGGAGGTCGAGGAGGAAATTATTATAATCAATGGTCTGGTTATTCTTCATTTAATGCTTATCCTGGTTCACCATCTTATGGTCTTCTTGGGCCACGACCTGTTCACAATCTGCCACAATTTGTTCAGTGTCAGATTTCTCTTGACAACACTTATATTGCTCGTGATTGTCCCTTTTTTACTCAACCTAATCAGTTTTCACAGGGTGATAGGTCTTATACTGCTATGCAGTTTCCTGATACTACTTCCATTGCTTGACTTCCTGATTCTGGAGCTACTTCTCATATGAGACCTAATCCAGGTATCTTGTCTTGTAGTTTTCCGTATTCTAGCTCTAATTCTGTGGTTTTTGGAAACAGTTCTTTCCTTCCTATTACAAAGATTGGTCATACTACGTTTCCCAATCATATTCGAACGTTAAATCTTAAAAATGTTCTTGTGGTTCCTTCTTTAACTCATAATCTCGTTTCTGTAAAAAAATTTACTAGAGATAATTCTTGCTCTGTAGAGTTTGATCCAGTTGGTTTTTATGTGAAGGATCTTCAGACGCAGATGCCAATAATCAGTTGCAGTAGTCCTGGAGAATTATATGAGTTTAGTCCAACATCTCTTTCGTCTTCGTTTGCTGGTTTCAAGAGTCTTGTCGCTTAGGGCATTCTAGTTCAATAGTTTTATCCAAATTGTTTCGTTCTTCCTCTTTTAATAAACTTTCGTGTACTGCATGCCAATTAGGCAAGCATTCTAGGCTTTCTTTTAAACATTCTCATGTACGAGCTTCTGCTCCTTTTGAATTAATGCATTCTGATGTTTGGACTTCCCCTATAATTTCATTTAGTGGTTTTTGATATTATGTGGTGTTTATGGATGACTACTCTCGGTATGTGTGGTTGTTTCCTTTAAAAAGAAAAAGTGAGGTATTTGAGTGTTTTGTTAATTTCACAGCTTACATAAAAACACAATATGGTTTCTTGATTAAGTGTTTGCGGTGTGATGGTAGAGGTGAGTATACTAGTACTCAGTTTCAAAGGTTTGCAGCTATGCATAGAATTCATGTTCAATTTTTATGTCCATACACGCCACAATAGAATGGCGCTGCTGAAAGAATTCATCGAACACTAATAAACATGGTTTGAACTTTGTTGTCACAAGCTTCTTTGCCATTGCAGTTTTGGGTAGAGGCAGTAAATATGTCTGTTCATTTATATAATATATTGCCATCTGAAACATTGGATTTTAAATCACCATATGAGAAATTTTTTCATAAACCTCCTTCGTATACTCTTCTCCGTGTATTTGGTTGTTCTTGCTTTCCAAATCTTACTGCAATTGCTCCACGCAAATTAGCTAATCATTCTTCTCAGTGTGTGTTTTTAGGGTATCCAATGAACTACAAAGGGTGTCATTGTTTTGATCCAGTTTCAGGAAAAATAATAATTTTTAGACATGTAGTTTTTAATGAAGATTTCTTCACTTATTCTGTGTTACAGCCTATAAAGCAAAATTCTACTGGTTTAAATTTTCGGTCTTCTATACTAATGCCATCTTTTCCAAGGCATGTCTCTGTCTTACAAAAATCTAGTGGAAATAGTGCTTCAAAGACTACCCGATCAACTCGACAGTCACGACAACAGGTCAATCTCGATTCTCCTATTCTATCTAACCAGGGGTCTGGTCTGCCAATTACAAGAACATCGACTGCATTACCAACACCTATGGTTGAAGGTTTGATTTCTCCATCAGAAAATCAAATTGTTGTTGTGGAGTCGCCTGCTCCTGTTAGCTCATCTGCTGATACTTAATCTGATGTAATGCATCCGGTACAAAATCTGCATCCAATGCAGACACGTTCTAAGTCAAGAATCCATAAATCAAAGACTATTTTTGGTTTGAATGTAGCAATTGATTCGACTATTTAGCCAGAACCTAGGTGCTATACAGAAGCAAGAAAACATGTTGAATGGAAGCGAGCTATGTCAAATGAATATGATGCATTATTGAAAAATCACACATGGCAGTTAGTACCTCAACCACAGAATGTTAACATCATTGGATCTAAATGGGTGTTTAAGATTAAGCTACGATCTAATGGCAATTGGAGAGATATAAAGCAAGGTTAGTGGCACAGGGTTATGCTTAAAAATCGAGTGTTGATTACGATGAGACTTATAGTCCTGTTGTAAAACCAACAATAATACGGACTGTGATTTCTTTGGCAGTTTCAAGAGGATGGCCTATACACCAACTAGACGTCAAGAATGCCTTTTTACATGGATTGTTGAGGGAAGAGGTATATATGCATCAACCCAAGGGTTTTGTTCATCCAAATTTTCCAGACTATATGTGTAAGTTAAAGATCTTTATGGCTTGAAGCAAGCTCCGCGAGCCTGGTTTGAACAATTCTCAAATTACTTAAAGATTGTTGGTTTTTTGGGCAGTAGAGCAGATTCCTCTATGTTCATTTTACGAGATCAAGGTGCTATTGCAATATTATTACTTTATGTTGATGATATTGTATTGATTGCTTCTTCTACAGGATTGTTAAATAAATTGTTGAGTATTCTCAAGTCTGAATTTGCAATGTCAGACTTAGGAGATCTTCATTACTTTTTTGGTGTTGCAGTTCATAAAAATAAAGATGGATTGGTTTTGAATCAAAGCAAA
Organism: Croton laevigatus; assembly: GCA_949640765.1. NCBI lineage: Eukaryota > Viridiplantae > Streptophyta > Magnoliopsida > Malpighiales > Euphorbiaceae > Croton > Croton laevigatus. The sequence continues at coordinate 5,642 of CATIWJ010003370.1, read as the reverse complement.
TATGCTATGGATTTACTTAAAAGAGCTGGTATGGAATCGGTGAAACCAGTTTCTACTCCTTCTATAGTTGGTGATTCATTGTCTTCATCACCAGATAGTCCTTTGATTGAAGATGCTCATTCGTATAGAAGTATTGTGACACCTAAGACAGACAAGTAGATCTATAAGAGGGTCACAAGTATTGTAAGTGCCCTACAATAGTTAACATTCACTCGGCCTGATCTTGCTTTTGTAGTCAACCAAGTGTGTCAATATATGCATTCACCATGTGAAAAGCATATGCAAGCTGTCAAAAGGATACTACAATATCTCAAAGGGACTATAAATTATGGATTACAAATTTACAAAGGTGGAAACCCATCGTTATTTGCATACTCAGATGCAGACTGGGCTGGATGCCATGATATTAGATGATCGACTACCGGGTTTTGTTTATTTTTTGGACGCAATTTAATTTCCTGGTCTGCAAAGAAACAAGCCACGGTTTCTCGATCGAGTGCTGAAGCTGAGTACCGGGTAGTAGCAAGTACGGTTGTCGAATTAACATGGGTGATAAATTTGTTACATGAGCTTGGAATTCATTTAAATAAACCACCCGTGGTGTTTTGTGATAATATTAGCACCACTTACATGGCTGCTAATCCAATTCAACATGCTAGAACAAAGCACATTGAATTGGATACACATTTTGTTAGAGAAAAAGTTTTAGCTGGGCAATTACAAGTTCAACATATTTCCAGCAAAGACAAGACTGCCGATGTGTTCACTAAAGGAATTGCAAGCATAAGATTTCGTTTGCTAAGAAGCAATCTATGTGTTCTGCCACGCATAGATTGAGGGGGGTATTAGATAATGATGGTAGTTGTATTAGATATCTCTTATCTTGTATTTAGATAGCTCATGTATAGTCTATATACTTATCACTATTGTACTATATATATATATTTGATATATCAATAGAATCAGCGTGAGAGAGTATTATTCCATAAACATTTTCAATTAATTGGCAAGACATTACAGTAATAAATCACATGTTCAGTTTTAACAAAAAAAAATATTATAATAATAATAATAATTATTATTATTATTATTATTTAAGATTAAAATATTTATTTAAGAATTCATTAATTTTTAAATAAATGAAATTAAATATATCTTCAGCTTTTTAAATTTTTTAAAATATTTTCTTAAATTTATTATTATTATTATTACAAGAGTAAAAAAGAGCAAAAGGAAAGATCTAAAGAAAAAAAAAAGTAGAAGATAGAGATGAAGTGTATAACCAAACCAACTTGAATTATTGTACCATAAACTGCAAATGGCACCAAAGCCATGAATTGTTGCTGTTAATGATTAATTATTAATCAATTGGACATGTGATTTGTTGCTGTTAATGTCTCTCACCAATTAATGGCTTTGGTCCCATTTACAGTTTCGGTAATTCTCTGTTACTTAACGCCGAGCATACTCGACAATTAAAAAATTAATATTTGAAGTTTGACTTTAACTGAGGTAAAATACGTAGGTTGGTGTATAAGTGGGTCTATGACTGGGAGTATAGGGTATTTGGTAGAGTTTTGTGAGGTTATTATAGTAAAAGAGGTTTGTGAGGGTATTATTGTAAAAGAGTGTGGTGGTTTTAAATTTTCCAAAAACGAAGTTAGAAAATGAGGGATTTATCTGCTTGAGTTCTTCTCTAATCTCCTATTGATGAAGGCTTTCTAGAGCATGGAGCTGTAAAAACCCCCGATTGTTGTCCATGTTGAACCTGTGTTGAAGCATCATTTCATCCTCCGGCTTGATTTGTAAGTATTTGGAGTATTTCATAGCTTTTTGTCAACCGGTAGAGTAGAGGAGCATTCCGAAATTAGATTATGGGTAGGAAGTGGAAACCAAGTTCCTCATCAATAAAGTTGCATACAAGTACGTCATTTATATCAGCAGTTACTCAACTTTTAACTGTGTTTTCACACTGCCGATAATATATAAACCAATCTCCTCAGCAAGAAGGATGCATCCAGGTACGTCATTTATATTAGTAGCAACCCCAATTTTATATGTGTTTTTGAACTCCTTATCTGATTTCTGATGTTGTCTCGGATAGCATAGTTTGGATAAGGAAATTGTAAAATCGATCAATTATCAAGCATTGTAAAGTGAAGTAATGTAATGATAATAAGATTCATGGTTTCATAAGTAGCATGCATGTATTATAATATACAACTTATTTACTGTTTAGATATGTAGGATGATACTTTTCATTTGCTGGAGTTGGTGATAATTTTTGTAATGGCGGGTTTCGCAGTTAATGAGTTATGGTCCAGTGTTTTTTAATTAGTAATTATAAAATTATGTAAGGGTTTAGCAGTTAATGCAATTTGAGGTTTTTGGGATCTGCCACACAAAAGCAGAAATATGTGCAGTTTAAAATGTTTGTGCGTTGTGTAGTTAATGGAAGAGTTTATTGTAGAGTCGAGTTAATGGTTGCATAACTGAAAGTTGAAATGCCTTCCATTTTAATGTTACATTGAATTTTGGCTGATGTTTGAGATGGTATGAGATTAATATGATTTGTCTATTTGTGGTAATGTTTGAGTTGCTATGATTGGTAATGGGAGATAGGAGAATGGTTTAATTGTACATTGACCAGATTAGTTGATTGAATAATTGTTTTAAGGGTTTTGTTAATGATTTCATGAGTTGTGATAGTAGACTAAGTTTCAAACTTGGGATCCCTTAGCATTGAAAGGTTAGGAAAAAGGTGACCACAATATTGCAAACCAGACCATAAGAAAGACTCCAATAGATTAGATTATTGTTTGTGTCATTTATATACATTATTCCAACTGTAATTGCCGATGTGTGTAATAGTACAACTGGGGCAGCGAAATGCAATACAAATAGTGATGATGCTTCTCCATCAAAAGTGAGGAAGAGAAAAAACAAATAGTTGCATAATGTCGCAGGATATATATACTGTATATTTTATTGTGAAATGATATGTTCTTTATTCATGTCCTTAATGTTATTTCCAAAGTATACACGTAGTAATAACCAGTCACCGTCGCCTTTTATCCAGTGCTCTAACGTACGTTGCCGCCATGCGTTCGATGATAAATGAGTTAATAGAACAACAGCGAGCATGAGTTCATGAGCTAGGTTTCGGGGAGATACTAAAAATGCCTGAACTGATGTTGAACCGTCAATTGTGTTACTGGTTGTGCGAGAGGTTTAACACGAAAAAACTCAGTCTCGAACTACCGAAGGGCAAATCATTGCGTATTTTACCAAACCACTTGGGATGGGTGCTTGGAATTTCGATTGGGAATGCTAACAAACTGCCTGAGAAAAAAGAATATGACATCAATGCTTTGAAAAAGTTTGGTGTCGAATATGGTGGTTGTACGGCTGTTTTAGAGGCAGCAGTGGTGAATAAGATCCGGGGATGCTTGGTTAAAGAAGATGTTAATAGGCACTTCTTATTGTACACCCTAGGAGTCCTACCGTGTCCGACCTAGTGTATCAAGTTTATCCCACACCTCATGAAAGTTGTTTGTAACATACGAGTTGCTAGAGATTACAACTAGGGGAATTTGTGCTCAAATGGCTTGCGGCATACATTGAACGATTTTAGCAATCTGTATCCAGCAGAGGGAGGGCTAGGGGTCTTGGCGGCTGCATTCTCTTCCTATAGGTAAGCGTGTAGCAGAAATTCTTCTCCTGCAGGTAACCGTTTGTTTTTAAACTGGTAATCGTATTTTTATTTCACTACATGTATTCAAAACATCGCAGGTTTACTACCTCGATCATTTAGATCTGTGTCGACCTATAAGATGGGAATTTTTCCAAGGATATGCGCATGGGATAGAAATCTTATTAGAGAGGCCGTCTCTTGAGATGAGCAGAAGAGGACCGATTTTGGTAAACTGGAGGTATGTATTCGAACATATGACCCAAGTGTATGTTGTCCCATGTTGTCCCGAAGTTATGCATGTTTGATGAATTGTTAGATCCCATTATGCCATATCCAATAAGCTTACACAACAATTTCTTCGATGTCAGATTCTTTTGATATGCGTCCGAGCGACTACGCTTCAAACGATAGGCAAGTGCACCTATCGCTCCTAGTATAGCTACTGGAGTACCGAGTATTGTATCCACAGGGACTACTGATTACTAGTACTAACCTTCTCTCTATTATCTAACCGAAAAATTTGTATTGATGAATTAATTAGAAGAAAATAAAGTAAATTAACGCAACAATCAACTAAAATCACTTCAAAAAGTAGAAGAAAACATGATTCAATAAGCAGAAATGAAAGTAGTATCTGGACTTTGAATCCCCCTAAGACTTTTCCTGAACTCGACTCGTCCAATTAATTGACTGTTATTTTCGTTAGACTGTAGAAATTCCTAGTTTATATTAACCACTCTCTCGAGCTAGCTAACGTCTAATCGTAGGTTGATTAATTGAACTCTCGTTCTAATTAAAACACCTAGTCTCGCATTAAACTGTTCTGTGAATTCCCAGTATTGGGTTTGACCCCAATCCAGAGGATTTATGTCGACCTATCTCTAGGTTTGCATGCAACTCCTTTTAATTGTGGGTGTTCTATTTACGACAGGATTTCTTAATCTCAAATCGTAAAAACAGAATTAAATTAATAACGTCGGCAGAAATTAATTCAATCAATTAAAACCACAATTAAATCACAATGAAGGAATAACAATCAAATTAACCAGACAATTCAAATTACAGAATCAATTAAACATATGGTTCATCTCAATCTAGACACTAATCAAGAAAATCAGTTCATAATTAAAGCTATTAATCCAATGAAATCAAATAGAGAACAAAGGAATAAGACACTTTGCATTATAATCCTTAATCCTTCTGAAATATACTATAAATCAGATGTTTATCTCCTCCAATGGTGTTTTCCTGCTTGAAAACCTCTTCTCTTATTCAAATCGCCTCTTCCTCTGCTGTCTCTCTAGGTCGCTGGAACTTTCCCTCGAACAATCAGCCCTGTTCCCTTTGTTTTTTCGTCTCCTCTCCTTCTGTAAAGTTGTAGATCATTTTCTCCCCTTTTCAGAAAGCTAAAATTCGCCCAAAACCAACATCCCTAGCCCAAGATATGGCCAAAATACCGAAACAGCCCCTCTGGATACGTTCCAACAGAACGTCCCGCTTCTCTTAGGTTTTTCACACCCAAAACGACATCATTTCACTTAGATGCCTTCATAACAATTGTAGAGCTGGCTATTAAGGTTCAAATATGTCAAGGCTGGACTTGTTTTGACACTTAGAGTTCCAGATATGACTTATACAATAAAACCCGTTATGCCTGTTCATACAGCATATAATTTCTGAATTCGAGGCTTGATTTGATTAATATGGAGGCTGAATTGACTCTTGATCCCTCTTGAAATTTGTAGAATTTTATCTCATCTTTCTAACAAATCAAACGGATTTTAATTTGGAAGTATATAACTTCATATATTCCTGAAAAACCAAACAAAGGTCAAGATAATAAAATGCTGAAAATTCCTTCTCTTCGTGCCATTCCTGCCCAATTTCCGTTCCTTTTCACAACGACACTTAATTATGACCGGAAAAATTAAAATTTAAAAGAAAAGTG
>CATIWJ010003369.1:0-11831 GCA_949640765.1 Croton laevigatus | reverse complement strand
CCGAATTTAATTCGGTCGGTAACGAAGTACCGACGAGCGTTTTGCCATCCTAATTATTCGGTCGGTAACTCAATTTACCGACCGAATTTCCTTTATTACCAACCGAATTTTCGGTTGCAATTTTTTTGTTTTCTTGTAGTGCATATTTTAATTCCATCCTATATTTTTGTACTTCTAATAAATAATGACCAATATTCTATTAATTTTTTAAATAATTGATATTATTACCTTTTAATTAATATGAATTTAATTATTTAATTATTTTTTAATTAATATAGTTACTAAATTATAATTTTACAATTTAAATTAAAAAAATGTGAACTGTATGCTCATTGTCGAACAAGGACCTACATCTTCTTAGAACAAAATCTCCACCACTAGTCGTTCCACCATCACCGTCTGACTACCACCTAATAAAAAGGCTAGGTTCTAGGGAATTCAGCTCCACCATCTTCAACTTTAACGGCGACTTGTAGCAATTGTAATAGAAGAAAAAACATATGTAGCCATGGAATCATTGTTCACCAATTCATAATTTTCGGTGATTAGACAAGGAAACGGAGGCCTTCAGGAGATATAGTTCATAAGCCGAAAAGACCACTAGTGTCAACCAACTCTCCGATTGATGGCCAAAACTGAAAATAAGAACGGGTCATGGGTTGGGTCGAAAGATCCGAAAATTTCAATTGATTTTTTTAAAGGTCTTATGGTATTTTTGATGCCAAAACTAAGGCCATAAATTGATTTATCATGTCAAGAGCTTCATTTTGGTGTCTATGGTAGTTGTTTTGGTGGCCAAAAACTAGTTTGAGTGATGTATGTAATGTTTTCTTTTTTTTTTTTTGGCCAGAATTAAAACAGAAGGACATAAAAAGTTTATTTCACAAAAATGTACATTAGGTAATAATATGGGGATACAATTATAATTTTTTATTTTAATATTTATAAGAAAATTCAATAATAATTTTTAGTTACTAAAAAGTCACTCAGAAAAAAAAAATAAAATCATAATAGTAATTTTTTATTTTTATTTTATTAAATTAAGAATTTTTAGTGAGTTTTTATATTCTGATTTTAAAATTATTAAGTGTGAAAGTAGTTTTGTTGGTAAAAAAAAAAATTTTAAGTGCAATAAAATTAAACACCAAATTTATAAGAAGGATAAAAATAAAAATTTGAATTAACTTGAAGGACTAATTTTATAATTTTTTCTTTAGAAACACCACGTGAAACATACAATACATAGATAGGATACAATTATTGGTTGGTGGAAAGAACTGAAAAGTAGTAAATGGAGAAGACTTCTGCAAAGACTTTTGAAAAGTAATACATGGATTTGGGCGATTGTTCTAATTTGGCATCTTTACCAGAGTGGATGAGCAACCTTACCTCATTGCAGGATTTAAATATTTGGCAATGCTCCAAGCTGTCAGAAAGATGCAAAAATAACAAGGGTGAAGATTGGCCTAAGATTACTCATATCCCCAATATTTATGTTATTGAATTTAGAGGGTACAACAGAATGGTCGTAACATCAATGAGTAGAAGAAGAGACTAAACTTAGGTACAAATAAACTTCTCCTTTTGGGTTTCTTAAGTTTTGTTTTGGAAGTGATGTCTCGGGGGTCAATCTTGAAGACCTTAAGACGAGCGGTTGACCTTGGTATGATGCTAAAAGATTGAACCCAGTAAAATGATGCTGAAGGGATGATTTAAGAGCTCGCGTAATATTTCAGTCTGGCTTATTCATAAGTTAGATTTGGAGTATTACTGGTGGGAGATGTCATAGGTGGAAGACATCTTCTGTATGATCCTGTAAACAAGACATGAAAAGAGGCTAGGGTGATGCCTGTGGCATACACTCTGATGCTTAAGTTAGTGAGGGGATCATCTCATATATTCAGAGTACAGACAATGTAGAGAGAAGTTATTCGTCTATCTTTTTTCCTCTTCCATGGAGAAGATTTGGGGTATTTATAGGGGTTAATGGCGTTGACATCATGGGTGACATCACCACATGTGGGTGATGTCATGAGTGATATCATCAGGAAGGAATATGATGAAACTTTGAATTTTCATTAATATCGATTTATGTTTGAAATTGCAGAGAGTTGTTCATTCTTCTTATATTTAAGGTAAGAACCAAAATTTAAAAGTGGATATAATTTGCACAAATTAAATCTCATTTTGCTCTTTACTAATAATACTACCTCCGTTTTTCTCATATCTTTACATTCACTATTTCACCAATACCAATACAAACTCACTTTTCACCAATATCAACACAAAAATAATAATAAACAATTACTAACCCTTTAAAAAATTTACTTTTTCATCAATACCAATAAAAAGTAATAATAAACAATTACAAAATTTACTATAGATGGAAATGTAAACAACTCAAAAAAAAACCCAAAAATGGAAATGTAAGGCTCTGTTTAGTTTTGGAAAATATGTCTGTTTTCCAAAAAAAATTTCCAAGAAAAACAGAAAATGGAGTTTGTTGTTTAGTTATAAAATTTTTTAATTTTAAAAAATTAGAAAACTGTTTTCTAGTTTTTCAAATTATAACATATGTTAGAAACCTAATAAAAGAATGTTTTCCAATATGAGCGTGTTTTCCAATATTCCAATGATAAAAGGATGTTTTTAATATTGCCTTGTTTTCCAATATTCCAATATTTCCGTGTTTTCTATTTTTTATTTTAGAAAATAGAAAACTAAAAAATATAAAAAAAGAAAAGAAAACTGAAAAAGAAAAATAAAAAATATTTTCCAAAACTAAACAGGCCCTAAACATCTTATGAAAACGGAGGTAGTATTTCCCTTTCTCTTCCTCTTTCAGGACCAATTGCATTGCTGCTATTTTTCTATTTGTGGATTGTCATCTTCTGCAATCCACCGTCTTTTTTTATTTTTCATGTAAAATGTTTGCTGTGGATATGTAATATGTAGTGAATAATTATGTTTATAGTCTATATTGCAGGTTTTTTCACTTAACTTTTTTAATCTTAAGTTTGGACCTTTTAAGTTCAAGTTTTTCCTGGTTTAATTATTACTAATATTATTCATTTTAATGACAAAAAGCTTGTATTGTACCCTTATTCAATCCTTACTACAGGACTACTAGCGCTGCCACCACTGCTCCAAATGTCCTAATAATCAAATGTATTTTTAATGTTCAATTATATTATATTATAAAGCTTGCTATGACATTTAAATTTTTCTTATTTATGGAAAATGGAAATACATAATCATAAACTTGCTATGACCTAATAATCAAATATGTATCATGAAAGTAACTCTCCCTGAAGAGATCAAAAAATGATTGATGGGTGCAAAAAACAAATATCCCCGAATCAATTACTGAAATTCCAAATGCTATATAGAAAAGCTGTTGTACATCCTCTTCAAAACTTAGAAAAGCTGTTGTACATCCACTTCAAAACTTAGAAAAGGGGGTAATACAAGCTACAGCCATTTCTTTTAGATTCTTGCAATTTCATCACATAAGTTCCGAAACTATTACTAAACTAATTTCACAACAAATTACCATCTCAGCTACCAAAGCCATCACTAATCTAATTCTGATTTTCTTATTAGAAGGCAAATATGCTATTATCCATACAGCGTACGAGACATTGGTGTGAACATCCAGCTTCTAGAGGCCAACCATTTGGTCTCCAAAATCCACCACCAACCCACTCTTCAAAGTATTCATCAATGGCTGCCACCAACCTTGCCCATTAACTCAATGGGTTTGGCAGGAAAAAGATACCATTCACACACCATTGTTTTCACTATAAATAGAGGATGTTTTAGAGTTTTACATATACAGAAATTAGAGAGAAAATAGAGAGAAAAGAGTGAGTTTGTAGAGAGAAAAAAACGTGAGGTTTTTAGAGGGTTGTTTTTTGTAGTCGAGTGAGCGTGGCTCCTCCTGTAATTCTATTTTGTTGTTAATAGAAGAGTTTTCAACTCTAACAATTGGATCTAGGAAAAAGAAAAGAGCTACATTTCTAAATCAATGGTGTATTCAAATACGTGCAGAGAATCGGAGAGAAAAAAAAAAAAAAAGGAAGCACGGAGACAGCTGGCTCGATTGCTTTGGCAGCAAAAACAAGCAACAGGACAATGTATTAAATTGGGTGGCCGGGGAAGACCAAACAAGCTCAACTTTTGTTAGATGATGAGGAAGTTTAAATGCATTTTGTGCTAAAACAATTGGTATGTGTTGCAGAAAATTTTTATATAAAATCAATTGATGAAAAATTTTAGAATCCACAAAGGTAACAAACCTAAAAACCTTGAGTTGGATTCATTGAAAAATCAATTTAAAAATTAATTTTTTTAACGGCAAAATAAAATTATTATTAATCAGGAAAAATGTAAGAATATTTTACATGCAGCAACACACCGAAAATTTCTTTGATGAGAAATAAAAAAGAGAAAAAAAAAACAACAATTCAATACTTGATTTGAAAAAAAAAAAGGACTAAACTAGCTATTTTTTAACAACATTTAATAAAACTAGCTACTGTTTTTAACAAATTATGATAAAATTAGTTATCTAACTCATATTAAATTTTTTTTAAAAAAATCTCACTCTCATCTACGGAGAATATTACACTCTTCATCCTACAAATACCCTAAAAATTAATATTAATTAACACCACACATTAAATAATTAAAATTTTCAATAATTAAATATAAAAACACATTTCAATTAAAAAAAATTAATTTATCATCCTATTAATGTAATTTTTTAAATAAAATTTAAAAATTTTTAATTTATATTATAAAGAGAGGCAGCACATTATAGATTTGGAATTGGATTGGAACGAAGATGGTAATGAAGAGTTTTCTGCTGAGGACTTTGAAAGTGATGAAATGGCAACGGATGTGTTACATCCACACCGAAATCTGAAAGAGCTGAAGTTGTCTTACTACAAACGAGCAAAGTTTTCAAGTTGGCTTTCTTCTTTGACGAGTTTGGTAAAAGTGAATCTGTCATTGTCAAAACATCCCAAGTGTGCCTTCATTTGATCAGTTTCCTTCTCTTCAAAAATTGTACCTCATTGGATTAACTAATCTAGAGTAGTTATAATAATGAGAGTTTGCCACTATTCTTTCCGTCCCTGGAAGATCTCTATATCGCTTACTGCCCTAAGATGTAGTGGGACAGAGTCATCAAGTACATCTGAATTTTCAAACTTTCATTGTCTTTCCCGTTTGTTCATAATTTATTGTCCTAACTTGGATTCAGTGCCTCCCTCTCCATCCATTGAATCTCTGTATTTTAAAGGTAAGAGCATGAAACAACTGGAGCAGCAACTGAATTCAAATATTTCAGTAGCACAACATAACTCTTCTTCTCCTCCATTCTCTAAATTGAAAGTAATGTCAATTAAGGGAATTGAAGATGAAGCAATTTTGGCCGAGGAGTTGGTGCAAAAACTCACTTCCTTGACAACCCTTTACTTATGGACAATATATGAAATGGAATCTCTGCCAAAGTCCACATTGAATTACCTTGAAGTTGTAGATTGTCCTGTTTTGGCACTTTACCAGAGTGGATAAGCGACTTAACCACGTTGCAGCGTATAAATATTAGTTGCAATGACATCGAACTCTCAGAAAGATGCAATAACATCAATGGTGAAGATTGGCCAAAGATTGCTCACATCCCCAATATTGAGATTAACGAATACAAGGGTACAATGGAATAGTCGCTACATTGCAGGGTAAAACACACTTGTAGTAAGGTACATATACACCTCTCCTTTTGGTTTTTTATGTTTTCTTTTGGAAGAAAATCATGAAAATTGAATATATATATATATATATATATATATATATATATATTAAATATGGTTTTATATATATGAAATTGTAGGAATCTAACAAGTATCACTTCTCAGCTATCAACAATTCTGTTAATTCACAGATTACAGGTAAGAAATACCAATAAGCAAATTTTGGAAGTGAATATAACTTGCAGAAGTTATATCCCATTTTGCTCATTACTAATGTTTCATTTCTCTTCCTTTTTCAGGACCTATTTCTTTGCTTTTGCTGCTATATTTCAAATTTTATGAATTTTTATCTGCTTCTATTCATCTTGTCCTTTTCTTTTTATAGTCGTGTTATAAAATAATTGCTGAGATTGTGTAATATGTAATGGACGTATGAGTAAAGGCTTTCCAGATTTTTTGGCTTAATTTTTCAGGTCCTATGTTGGGTGTATTAGTTGCCTGAGCAAATTCTCTGTTCAATTATCTCTAATATGTACTAGTAAATTAACAGAATCGCTTATTTCCACCTAAGCCAAAGCTATAGGATCTTCCATGTTTCTTGAAATTCCACATTCAGTCTACATCTAGCAAGTGTCTTAATTTGTAAACGCAGTAGCTAAAACAACAAAAAGCAGTGCACCAATATAAATTTGGAGATGAAACGCAGCACATGCAGCTCTTAGGCCGAAGAGCCATCACAGTATACTATCTAGAATAAAAGTTAAAGCAAATGAGTAAAACGGGGAGTTTTAAGCTATATAAAGGAAGTCGTCTTCTTCCTTTGGATATCTTCTCAACTGCAAATCATTCGGTATTTATTATGAAATCTCTCTACTGGACTCGCAAATCGAAGCATGACAATTATTCTTCGGTTTCTTCTTTGGTTCGTTCAATTTTACTCTCAGTTGAAGTTTCTTGTTCATTTTCATGTATGTATGTTGTTTGCTCGTAAATCTTTTAGTATTTTCCCGTCGCACGCAATCTGTTTGTGGAAATGCGGCATTGAATATTAAAAGTTGTCTAGTTTTGCAACCTAATCTACATTTCACTCGTATTTTTCAGTAGATTTATCAGTAGAAGGATTTATATTATGCTGATAATCAAAATGAGATATAATTTTGTTCCTGTAACATATTTTTGTGTGATTGTAACAATCCAAGCTTTTTACATTGCTTACAACCTATTTGTGAAAATGCCTTAATTTTCCTTCGAAATGAATGGAACATGGATTTAGAATTTATTTGCAAATTAATTCCTAATAGAATTCATTTTCAACATTAAACAAATTTTCGAATTATATTCAGAACTTATTTTAAAATGATGTTCAGAATCACAATCAAGCAAAACACAAAAAATATAAAAAAAAAATTCAGGACCCAAACAAGACTTAAGTAATTAATCTATTAAACTCAAAATTCAAAAGATGTTAATAGTATGTTCACAACTATTTTGTTCAAATTATATTTAAAACATATTCAAAGTATGTTCAAAACTATTTTGTGATATACGAAATAGCAGAATGCAACACACATTCAGCTCAATGATTATTCTGCCTAAACATAAAAAGTGGTTTGAAAATTTTTCTAACTTGCAATTCACAATAAACAGGTAGATTGAAAATTTAGTATTTATTATTACCCTTTAAGAAGTTTTGGACACATCTTTGCTTGATCTGTTATATCATCTGGCTCTTGACTAGTTGTCCAGCTGCAAGTGCAGACATAAGAGACTGTTCACCTGCAGAAACTGAACCAGCCACAATACTAGCTAGAAGCCTTGAATTTAGCTTTATATGTCAATTTTCTTAGAAATTAGTCTATATTTCCTTGATTTTTCATAACCACAAATCAGATAGATCTGTAAACAAAACTAAAAATTTTTACTTTTTTTCCAATCTTACGTATTCTATTAAAAAATAATAAATCTCATAGATTCTAAAACCAATAAAAAATGACCAAATCTAGTTTCTAACAAAAATATTACATTGTTCTCGTAAATTATGTGCACTTAATTTAGCTGCGGGAGTCAACTTTGCCAAGAGTTATATTTGATACCAAAGGGAAATAACACAAACAAATGGACATAAGCATTTAGACATAAAAAGTTACAGCGTCCAATATCCTCTGGCATCTGGACATAACATGCAAAACCTACACAATTTGGTTGCCATCTTGTCCCCCTAAATTCAAATCTCAAATTTCAAGTAATTATATTAAGTAATGCCGAATAAGAGAAAATAGTAATAAATTTTCCATTCAATGATATGATTTGTCTCAAGTATAAATAGTTTATGGCATGGAACTAGCTAAAACAATGACCAACCTACACAACAAATACCGATACATCATATGAGACAAAAATTGAAGTTGATAAATAATCATAATATAAAAAAGTAGTTTGGAATTTTTGATGAGAAATGAATAATTTGCTTATCTAGTTGGAACTAACATTAACAATAAGAAAAACAAAGTTAAAGAGCCAACTAAAATGCATACTGGACAATTGTAATTTGAAAGAACTAATAAATTATTCACTCAAACTACAAATGATAAAAATGAGAGGGCATAGAGATAAGAAAGTACAGAGATTTTGGCTCAACCACATTCTGGAATATTTTTCTGGTTGTAGCTTATGTGCTTATTTGGTGATTTATTATACTTGAATTTGAGCTTTTACTTGTTTTTATATATTTTGGCTAAGGGGTTGCTAGATATGATGAAAATGAAGCATTTTATGCATATTTACATAGTTTTAATACATAGGAGCTGCTACTAGAGTTTTCTTGAATGTTTTTTACGCTGCCAAACTTAGCCTTGGACAAGGCTAATGGTCAGGACAAAGAATGACGGCCTAAACTTAATTTGGATGATGGACCCATAATTTTAAATAAAGTTTTGGGCTTAAAATTACAACCTAGGAAAAAGAATTAATCATTTTATTTTCGTCATTTTTGCTATATTATTATTTGCCCTATATATATATATATATATATATAGCAGTGTGTTCTAAGTCTTTTGTAATACATTCTTAGATAGCCTCTTCCCTAATATGTTTTTAGGGTTTTGTTAGTCATTAGAGGCTAAATTCTTTGCTTCAGCCAAAGGTTAATTTAAATTTGATTTTTTTTTTCTTCATATTTGTGAGATCTTAATACTTTCTTTTTTTTTACTTTTTAATTTCTATTGCATTCATGCTTTTACTGCAGCTTATTGAAAAACTCTATCTTTAATGTATTTTATTAGTATTGATTTGGCCAGTTGATTAATTGATAGGATGAATATAACTAGTCAATGAGATTAAATACATAACTATTTAGTCGAGTTAATGTTAGTAGCGATTGTTTTAACTTGATTGTGACTAAGCATTTGAGTTATATTAAGTAACTGCATGATCTAATTTAAATGAGTTCTCATAGAAGTTGTTAACAAGGGCAATGGTTTTCTAGTGTTCATTGCAATTGACAAATTAATCCTTTGTCATACTGAGGGTTGTTTACTAGTTAATGATTATTAATATTAGATCGTATCTTAATAATCTATTAATGTAGAAAGATTGGTTTGGGGGGGGGGGCGGGGGAACATTTCCTTTGTCTATAACTTGTTTTTAATTTGAAATTATTAAGTTATCTTACCTTTATCACCTTCACTCACTTGTCCCTCCATAGTTAATAATACAATAGCTAAGTTAGTTTGAACTCAAATTATTTGGCTCGAGTTCATAACCATCATTTTTTTGAGCTTGTTAGCAAGTTTATTTTATTGACCGTGCTTTATCAATTGAGGAGTGGACAAGATTCTTTCCATCGATGGTTTGTTGGGTAGTGCCTTCTCCGAGGTCTGATCATAAGCCTCTTATTATTGATAAGGTTCCTAGAGATGGATGAAGGAGAAGTCGTCACTTTTGATTTCTTAATGATTGGTTTTTTAAGATGGTTTGGCCGATGTTGTGCTTATTCTCATTATCTTATTGCAAAATGGGATAAGTTAGTGCATGATGTGTCAGTTTGGTGGTAGCAGTCACAATAAGGAGTTTTGGCGTAGGAAGAAGACAATTAGAACTTTGCTTGATGGAGATAGTAGCAATTTGGATTTTATATCTTCAGATTGTTTGAAAAATGAATGGAAGCTGAAGAAGATACTTGGTGTAGGTAGTAAGTAAAGTGTTTTTGGCTTAAACATGGGACTGTAACTCATTTTTTTCAAGCTAAAGTTAAGGGAAGGCACTGAATGAATCATATTGAGAGGCTCAAAGTTGATAATGTGCATTGGCTTGAAAATGAGGGCGAAATTAAAGATCATATATTGGAATATAATAATTTCATTTTTGCAGGTGATACATCAGATGGTGGGCGAGTTTTTTATTTGCTTCCAGAAGTTATTAATGCTGATAATAATAAGTTGCTTTGTGCTCCTTTTACAAATGATGAATTTAGAAATGCCCTTTTCCAGATGCATCTTGATAAATCTCCCGGTCCGTATGGTCCAAATTTTGGCATCTAATTAGCAGTGGTATTTTGAATGTGTGTAGGCTTTTGCTACAACATGGTACTTTTCCTCCCTCTCTTATTGAAACATTTATTGTTTTGATTCCTTAATGGTCCAAAAACAATTAAGCAATTTAGGCCAATAGCTCTTTATAATGTTTTGTACCAAATTATGGAAAATGCATTAGCTAATTGATTTAAGAGGATCCCACCTAATATTTTTCTCAGAATTAGTTTGCTTTTTTTACCGAGTAGGATGATAACAGATAATATGCTTGTTGCGTTTAAAATAATCCATAATTTGAAAAGGAATAAGGGTGATGGAGGTGGTACTTGTGCCATGAAAATTGACATTTTTGAAGCTTATGATATGGTGCAATGGGATTTTCTAAAAGGTTTGCTTGTGCGTTTTGGTTTTGATAATTAATGTCTAAGGTGGATGTCTGTGCTTTACTAAGGTTTCATATCATATCAATTTTAATAGTGAGTATCACTGCTAGTAAGTGTCTTAGACAAGGCGATCCTATATCTTCTTATCTTTATCTAGTTTGTGCATAAGGTTTGTCATTATTATTGAAGGATGCAGACCCCAATGGTGGATTCAGGGTAGTAAAGCAGGTCCTAGGATTTCACATCTTTTTTTTGGCTAACGATTCTTTTATATTTTTCAATGTAAAAGTTAGTAAAGCTAGAACAATAAAAGAGGTTCTCAGTGCATATGTTGTGGCTTTTGGGCAGTTGATGAATTTTGGTCTTGCAGTTTAGTTTCTTCTACTAGTGGTGCTGGTTTGTCTCGACTTCATGCTCCTGCACCAAGTGTCGCTATTCTGTTGGTTGATGATGATGGTTCGTGGCTTTTTTAAGTGGATGGTGCTGTCTTTGAAGCCCAAGATTTTGTTGGGTTCAGTTTTGTAGTTGAAGACGTTGAAGGCAATTTTCTAAGAGCTATTTGTGGTTTTTCTGAAGGTGGAGGTTCTTCAGCAATGGTTGAAGCTCTAGCACTTCGCCATTGTCTTTTATTTGTTGTTGAGTTTTTGCCTATTAATGGTTGCATTATTTTGGACTCTCTTCAAGTAGTTCAAGCTATTTCTAGTTCTTCTTTGAATTTTTCAGATTTTGGTTTGGTTTGGTTGTGCAAGATTGTAAAATCCTTTTAGACTCTAGGATTGATATTTCAATTCAGTGAGTTAGGAGACAAGCTACTTTAACTTCCCGCACAATTGCTATAGCTTCCATTAACTTTGCTCGGTTTGTGATTTGAAATGAACTCCACGAATGTATTGTCCATTTTTATTAATAATATTCATGGTTTATGCTTTTAAAAAGAAAATACTACCTCCGTTTTCAAAAGATTGAGACTTGTATTTAAAGGATAATTTTTAAAAAGTAGAGATTTTTAGTATTTTTGTGTATATTTGGACAATTTTGCCCTTTGTCTTTTAGTGGGGGAGATTTGGATTTTAGTGGGGAGAGGGAATAAAATAATGTTAGTTTATTAGTGCTGTCATGTTTGTGTGAGATGTGAGAGATGAGAGATAATGGTCTGACTGACA
>CATIWJ010003367.1:0-21253 GCA_949640765.1 Croton laevigatus | reverse complement strand
GTTAAAACTGCAAATTATTTTTTGTTTTTATGATTTTTTTTTCTCATTTCTATTACTATTCAGGAAAATCATCGGTTGTATAAATTTTGATATGATATTGAAAGAAATACAAAATTAGTTTAAGAATTTTCGGTTTAAAACTGAACCGAACCGAAACCGAACCAAAAAATCGATTCGGTTTCTTATCGATTTTATATACTGTCGGTTCGGTGATCGGTTTTCTTAAATTCTTATCGGTTTTGGTTCGGTTTACTCTTTGATCACCCCTAGTGAGGGGCAAAAATAGCTCGAACCAGCTACAGATTAGGGACCAAATAGAGATTTGTGAAAGTCACAACAAATTGGCTACAATCATCCGTAGCTAACGCATCGCTACTTTTCTACTGAAATAAGCGAGGATATTTTTGGCGATTATTTTTACTGTCGCAAATGATAGTTAATCCGTAGCTAATCTAATTTAGCTACGAATTAGACACTAATCTGATCCGTAGCAAATTCTAATTTTTTTTTGTAGTGTCAAAATTTTTTATTCTAAATTCTATATCTACTTAGAATATAAGTTTAATAAATAATATTATTTTGATATTAAATTATAATTCAATATAAAATATATATTAAAATTAGCAGCTCGACTGTAAAATATAGATTTGATGTTATTTAAAAACTAATAATAAAATAAACAAAAATCTTCTTATAAATGGTATGAATGTTTGTATTTTAGAAAATTTTATATGAAAAAAAAATATATTTTTTAGGAAGTTAATTAGAACCATGGTTGACTGGCTTAAACAACCTCTTTTGTTCAATTTGGAAGGAAAAATATATTGAGTTGCCAGGATTTTGATTCATGCAACGGCTGAAATATGAAAAATTAATGTTATTTATGATGAAATAATTAGATTAAATACGCTTCCAATATAGTTTACTAATTAATTAATTACTTACAAAATTAAGAAGAGAGAGTAAATAATGATGGATACAAATCATATAATCTTTAAGTTGATTAGGTAACTTGATTGGTAAAAAACTTGAACACTTGCATAATATAAGATATCTTTATAATGAAAACGAAAAAAAAAACTCGATAGAGACAATAATCTTTAATTTCAATCTTAATCAGTGACAATAATCTGTGGTTTGAATAATCAACAAGATTGAACCCTTTTATAGAGACACAAAAATCTATTAGAGTAACAGACCAAGCAAAACAAGATAGAGAAGGAATTGAATGGAAAATGCTATAATGGCTTGTAATGGTGGTACTCTTGATTCTCAAAACCCACACAATATTGATCCGCGTTAGAGTGATAAAGGAGAAAAGGGTTAGGGTTGGGTGTTGATTGGGAGATTTGGGTGGAGATGAAATCGGGATTGTTAATATGAAAGCACCAAAACTTGGAAACACTATTGAATTGAATCAGAGACTTAACAGGCAGCTTCAATAAGATTTGAGTTATGATTTCATCAGGCAACCACTCCGACATCCAGCCGGACATGTTATCCGGTTGTTTTTGTTCTCCGATCACAAAGATAACGGTTTGAACTTTGAAGAAATAAAAGAAGAACGGCTCTGAGTGGGAATCTGTCAATAAACCTTTACTACGACACGTGCTAAATGGGTCCATAGAAAGCAGAGGTGGCATCAGCAGTTAAAACAACATAACACCCATGTGTCATCTGAATAGCAACAATCAGATACAATAGGGCACAGAACAGTAATTTATATTTTATACATTTAAAAAAAAAAGAAAATTTATTATGTGAAATTCATTTAATTTATTATTATTTTTTAAATTCATTTAATTTATTATTAATGCATAACCAATATAGTCCTTCATAAAACAAAAAGTAAATAAAAAAAAGCTAAAAAAAACATTATCATCCATTTACAAGAATTAGTATTTTACCCGCGCATTATGCAATATGTGTATATCTGACTTAAATTATTCGAATTTTTCTCCACTTTAATTAGCGTCAGGGGACTCTTTGCTATAAATACCAAACCTTGATTACTGTGCCAGGTATCGCATTTATTGCTTTTCTCTGATTATTCCTTTCTGAGCTAAGCAAATCCTGACTTAAGCATCGGAGTGGCCGCCTAAGGGCATCACCCGATCCTTACTTCTTTTTGTGTGCAGGCTTCGGTCCGGTATCTCTTCCGATCTCATCTACCGACCCTTCACCCGGACGGTCTGCCCAGATCTGGGTACCCCTTCTAGCGGTTCGGAACATCATGAAGATTTTCTGTAAGCTAGGCTAAGTAATTTTACATTTTCTGTTGAATCATCTGAAGATTTTATGAGCAGCTCCACCCCCTCTTTGTCACGCTTCGGAGTAGGATTTGATGGCTTCACAGGATATAAGATATAATGTTAACACATGAAAAGTAAGTCAAAGAATACTGATACCTGCAGAATTTATTGTGTCAAAACCACTAGCGGAAGCAAAGAAAGATGAGCGACGGAGAGGATTGTTGACTATTTACTTTAGGAGGGCGGAAAAAAGAATACTAGGAATGATATCCAAATGAATTACAAAAGAAACATTTCTTACCAATGAGAGCAAAGTCTTCCCGATATTGCCATAAAAGTTTACCCAAGAATCTGGAAAAACATAATGAGATTAGTAAACATTTTATGCAAAGAATTGTTTTGGATTTCAAGATTGCGTAACTCAGGAAGAGATTGTGTACTTTGGTCTATAGACTGGACAGCCATTTGAGCATAATTTGTTACACCTCCAAGAAAGTCAAGCAAAATGGTTCCAATGCTGTAGCCGTATGTGCTCTTTCTCATAAAATTCATAATTGCCTGTATCTCAGAGCAATATCAAAAAGATGCCAAATCATGTCAGCAACCAACTTCACTGATATATTTTGCTATTGTTAGACAGTATAAGTTCAGCATAAAACTAAGAAAATCTGTGATCAGTAGGTCCTATAGTCACTTTAACAAGCAAAACAACAATATAACTCTTGATGAAGATAAAGCACAATCACTTTATCTATATGTACAAAAGTGCAATTCAAAACTTGAAGCCCATGGATATGCTAACATGATAGGTTGATGTACCGATAAAAGTACTTAAAACAGTTGCATGCTGAACATAGCAGTAAAAATAGAATGATATGTTACCTAGCATTACAATGAGATTGATAAACATATTAGAATAAGTTTATAAGCACAAATAAAATAAAAATCAACTAACAGTTTTGAAAAATTAAAATAACTAAAAGCGATAAATCTATGCGCCAGACTAAAATAAAAACCACAATATACCGTAATATTATTTGTCCGATTTAAACAGGCAGCAACTGTCATGCTAGCAGCATATGCAATGTTACGAGTGGATGCCCACCATTAAGCAGACACACATGTGTCGGCTTTACTAATTATATATTTGTCAATGGTATTGTTGCAATGCTGCTCTAATGGGTTTCCAAGAAAATTGAAAAGAAAGCAATTCTGACCTGGGAATGTATTTGATGACAGTCATAAAAACTTGAATTGAGCTGCAACAGAAAAAAAAGGGTAATGAAATTTAATTAGTGACCCATCATTCTACTTCAATCGTATACCAAAAGAATTGTAGAAAAGGAAAACTGGAGAAAATTCACTATCCACTTAGCACCAACAGTTCAATATGCATGCCAGAATTCCAAAAAGTTACATCTAATTAGCATTTATTTGTCATTCACCTGCTCTTGGCTAACAGAAAAAGGTGCCACACCAGCTTGGATGAGAAATGACAACACAGAGAGAACGTCAAAATGTTCTCAAGTTCCAACATGCAATCGGCTGTTAGAACCAATCGGTCTTCAAACTTCAAATCGTTCATTTGAAAAAATTGAAACCCTTCTTGTCCTTAGCTTCTAGGAAATTAATGCGCAATGGATAGGTCATAAATAATTAGACGTGAAGATTCAAAGAGAGACACAGTGAAGTGACCGCATTATCACACATAAAGTGAAAGGCGAGGCAATGTTGATAAAGAAAAGGTTTTTGTGCGGGCCACAAAATGAGACGGTGCATTTCATGCCTCAATCCTCAGGCATATTAACTATAAATTGCAGAAAGGACAAGAGACACCCCATCTCAATCTTGAGATGCATCTTCAAGCATTAGCAATAACTGAGAAGTTTTGCTTCCCAAATTAACAATACAGAAATATAAGACTAACTTCAAAAAGAATTATTGATGATTGGACGTCAAGAATTGAACTTATATTATCTTCAATTACAAATTTCATATCCATCCGCAAAACATCTCACATTTAGGAATTTAAGTTCGATGCAGGAAAGAGAAACTTACTTAAATATGGAGATTAACCACAGCCAGGAGTGGGTAGGCAAAGCTATGAAAAGACAAACAGCAGCAGCTAGCCAAACAGCACAAGCAATTCCTATAGCAATCTTAGAGACCTTTTGAACCCCACGCTGTTCAAAATAATTGCATTAATCATCAACATATAAAAGATAAAAAGGGAATTATACAAAAAAAAAAAATATATAGATTAACCCATTGAAGAAGATCATTACATCATAGATTGCAATTTGGAACAATGTAATTGCGGTCATGAGAACAGCATGTGTTGAAATAGCAACATCATTTGCAGCTACAGGTATCATCTACAACAATCAAGCAAATAAGTAAAATTGGTTGAAAGTCAATTGGGATTGCTTCTATAGCATAATTTTCTTAAAAAAATGAAAAACTAAGAGAAACAATAACTCCAATTACTAAGATAGCTCTAATTCAAATGACTATGCAATATCTTTGTACAGAATCAATTCCAAATAAAGTATTCTTCTAGGCTAATCTAGGAAAAATAAAAAGGAAATATTACTAAAGCAATACTATGACCAGTTTGCTGTATATGAATTCAACTGGGGAAAAACTAAATATAAAATTAAAGCATACTACCTCCAATTTTTTCATTTCTTTATACTCTAAAAACACAAATACTAATATAACCCTACTTTTCACTAATACCAATACAAAATAATAATAAATAATTATCAACTCTTTACAATACTTACTTTTTCACCAATACCAATACAGAAATAATAATAAACAATTAAACCTACTTACCAAAAAAAAGAAACGTAAAAAATTGAAAAAATTTGCAAAAAACGGAAACGTAAAGAATTGGAAAGATTGGAGGTAGTATTATGTAAAGAACAAACCTGGTCATGGCCATACTTGTCGAGATACTGCTGCTGGATAGCAGAGCTAAAGTATAAAGAAGCATTGTAGATCAAATAAGAAGAGTGCTTGTTCAATTCCAAAACCACAAAATCGAAGTTCAAACCCACCACACTGTCACAACCACAAGAAAAAAAAAATTGAATTTTGGTTATAAACAGAGATGTAAAGTGAAGAAAAGAAATGAAATCGGTGAAAGGGAAAAGAGAAGAAACCTTTTACGACGGAAATTTAAGATGACTTGTGGGTAAGGACAAATTGCCCATGAAAAGAAAGCGATCCATCCAAAGGTTTCATATGTGATTTCAAGCGGAAAAGAATTCCAAGATGCCATTTCTGCCTCTTTTTCTGATACTCCGGCCGGCCTGCGGCGTTGACAGGGCTTTTCACCCCCGTGAAGAACTGAGAAGAGGGGAAGGGAAGTTAAAAATTTAAATGATCACCGGAGGAGTTCCACTCTTCCACTTGCCTTTGTGGGCCCTTCAGTTCAGTTGGTCTCGGCCGGGTCCCGCCTCTTTTGGGTTACTATAAAAATGAATCAACATCAAATTGGGGAGTAATTATATAATTTTTCCAAATTGGGATATATACATGCAAGGCTCCCCTTTTTTTTGTACTTTTAAATAATGAATTCACGTTAATTAAAACTCTAGAAACGGACCCATTATAAATTAATTAGGAAAAAGGACTGTATTTGTGTACTTCACAATAACTTATGAACTGGTGCAGGGGCACTTGCTTAAATTTCCAAAAATAAATACACATCACTTGATTAGACGTGTTTGTCTTTTTATATGCAATTTCTTGCTGCTGAGGGAAGACTTTTAGACGTCTTAAAAAATATGCTTCTGCTTTAAGTCTCCAGTCAGTACTTGTCTCTACCATAAAAAACCAAAACAATAATGGTAAATGGTCCGAGTTTGAAATGATCCGAACACTTCTTTATTTTTTAATATTTTTTTGAGTTTGAAATATTTAATATTCTTTTGAAAAAGATATTAATTTTCTTCAAAAAAAAAAAAAAGGAAAAGTCATAGTCTTCCATCTGGAGAAAAATATTCAATCCTTTTTTTTTTTTCAATCAAATAAAATTTATAATATAAAATTAATTTTTTTAAGATGTAGCCCATTAAAATTAATTTTAAAATTCAGTATAAACAATGCACTATATGAGTAAAAAATAAAAAAATATAAAAATCATGTAGGTCCCATAATTCTTGAATCAGAAATGTAGAAGCACCTCATTCCACACCGTTTCGACGTGCTGAATCAGAAAATGCAATCGGTTTTGTAATTTGAGACACCGAACTTTCAGAAATGTAAATACTGTAAATTTAATTAAATGA
Source organism: Croton laevigatus (assembly GCA_949640765.1). Lineage (NCBI taxonomy): Eukaryota > Viridiplantae > Streptophyta > Magnoliopsida > Malpighiales > Euphorbiaceae > Croton > Croton laevigatus. The sequence continues at coordinate 14,703 of CATIWJ010003367.1, read as the reverse complement.
ATTTTAATTAATATTGATTTTGAATTTAAATTAAATTTTTTTGTATCAAGTGGGCAACGTTAAAGGTTGTTGAATCATTTAATTAAATAATTGTTGTGTTGAATGTGTGTTTAATAATTGTTGAATCGAAGTTGAATTAATGTTGAATAATTGTTGAGTCAAAGTTGAATCAACGTTGAATGTGTATTTAATAATTATTGAATCGAAGTTGAATCAATATTGAATGTGCTTGTTGAATAATTGTAAATCGAAGTTGAATCGACGCTGAATGTGTGTTGAATAATTGTTGAATTGAAGTTGAATCAATGTCAAATGTGTGTTGAATAATTGTTGAATCGATGTTGAATGTGTGTTGAATAATTATTGAATCAAAGTTGAATAATTGTTAAATCGATGTTAAATGTGTGTTAAATAATTGTTGAATCGAAGCTAAATGTGTGTTGAATAATTGTTTCGAAATTTTTATTTTTGCATATTTTAGTTATTTTTTATTAGTAATTTTTTATTTAATTTTTTTAATATAGAATATATATATTTTTTTATTAATATAATTTAATATATTTTTTATTATTAATTATAATTTTTGATATTTTATTTTTTATTTTTATTATATTAATAATGTATAATATTAAATTTAGCAAGATTATAATATAAATAAAAAATTTTTAAATTTTATTTTTAAGAAAATTAAAAAAAATTATATTAATAGAATAATAAATTAAATTTTTAATTGAAATGTGTTTTTAAAATTTATTTATTAAATTTTTTAATTATTTAAAGTTTGGTGTTAATTAATATTAATTTTTGAAATATTTATAGAATGGAGAGTGTAATACACTCTCTCAAAATGAGAGTGTGATTGTTTTTTAAGTGAGGTACATAGGTTTACACAATGAATTGATTAAGGGTCATTTTTTGCTATAAGTTACTAATTTTTACATTGTTTTAAGCAATGAGACTCTTTTCTAATTTATTTTTATTTGTGGAACCAATTTCCTCACTCCTCCCATCAAATTTGGGATGCTGTAAATCTTTTTACCCAATTGTTTGACAGTAGGATGATTAGCGAAAGGGAGGCATGCATGAGGACTGGTATAAGAAAACATTCATTCTCATGAGATAATAACTTTTTTGGTGTATTTTTGAAAAAGAATTCAAAATTTGGTGTAAAAAAATATTAGAAATTCCTAATTTGGTGTGTTTTGTGGTGCGGTGGCAATTTTTTTTTTTCGGTACGCTACTTGAAATTGAGCACTGGCCAGTGCCCCATTTCAAGTAACGCACCGAGAAAAAAAAATATCACCTCACCACAAAATACACCAAATTGGAAATTTTTGATTTTTTTACACCAAATTCAGAATTCTTTCTAAAAAACACACTAAAAAAGTTATTATCCCTATTCTCATCTACGGTCACATCTAATTGGAATGTCAAATAATTTTGACTTACCTTGGGAATGTACTTGATCATTGTCATGAAATTTGAATTGTGCTATAAACAAGTAAAATGATGGGATAATGTAAAAAACCACTCTATTTTGATCATACTTTAAAAAAAAACTCTCTGTCTTTTTTCTTTTTTTCAACTAAAAACTCTTTGTTTTATTTTTTAGTTGACATTAACGTCCTTCTGTCTATTTTTTTTGTTTAAATAACGGTATAAGGACTAAAATGTAATTTTACAATTTTGAAAAAACTAAAGAAATGAGGGACCAAAATGTAATTTTAGTCTTCTTTAACCTCAGAATTCCCGTCACTGGCAAACTTACTATTTCGGTCATTGCCTGTCGCCGGAATTCTTCAAACAATGCCAAAAATCAAAACAAAATACATCTTGAGAATCATCTCAATGCAAGGGTTTCAAATATGCAATTATATCTAACTAAATCATGGCCATTTAGCAGAAAAATCATAAAATTTGATCGGTCGGATGCCGAAAAACTAAACTTTGAAAATCGGTGACCAAATCATTCAAACTTTATATCAAAACAAAGCTTATAATTAGAGGATTCAGAATATATCCTTAATGTCACAGCCCAAAAATTTAATTAAGGACAAAATGAAAATTTACTAAAATTATTGGATTAATAGGTAATTAATCATATAAAAATTTAAGAAAGAATTATTTTAAGGTATTTTGATGATTTAGATGTCTAGACTATAATTAGGTTGAAAAGACGGTCGTTTTAAGTATAATATTGCAATTTTTGACACTTAGGGTATTTTGGTCATTTTGACCCTCGGAAAATTTTAGACTCGGAATTTAGTCTTAAAAATATCAAATTTGAAATCTACTTATCAAGACGATCGATTTGAGTATAATATTGATATGATATAAATATTTGTGAAATTTTACCCAAGTTGGGTAAAAGTCAGTAAATCGATTTTACCACTGTAAAATGGTAAAAATCATCAATAATTGGCAGAAACTTCATGATTAAGACTTGAAGATAAGATTAAGATAAGAATCTAGTCATCAACCAATAAGAATTTAAAGTGTGAGACAAATTAAGATAAGTGTGATTAAAATAATTAAGGATATTTTGGTCCAAAATTAATTTGAGTACTATTTGGAGGCCTATAAATAGACCACAACCCTTAAGTTCATTAGAGTGAAAATAAGTTTAGAGAGGTTATTATAGTTGAGAGATTTTGAGAGTTTGTCATTAAGATAAAAATTAAGGAAGGAGAAGGTAAAATATTCAAGTTGAAATAAGGTTTGATACTTTAACTTTGAAAAGCTTTTAAATTATATTTTATTGCATGGTTTATATTTTGCATCTAATTTATTATTTATTTTAAGTTATTAAATTAAGTTTAATCGGTACCACTTATGTGGATACGATGAAATTATTGATTAAGTATTTATTATTATTATTTTATTAAATACCCATTTAATTTGTGGGGATTTACTAATTTTAATATTTCATAATACTAACTTAATATTGAGTACCCATTAAATTATGGGGATTTATTTACTTTACTTTCAATAATATTATATACTAAACACCCATTTTAATTGTGGGGTTTTATTTACTATTATTATTTTATTAATGTTATATATATTAAATAACCATATTAATAGTGAGGTTTATTACTTTTATTACTTTAATTAATTTTATTTTTATTACTTTTATTATTATTTCCATTTCCTTTATTATTATTGTAATATAAAAGACCCACTTAATTTGTGGGAATTTATTTATTTATTATTTGTTTTACTTATTTATTTATTTACTTATTTATTTATTTACTTACTTATTTATTTATTTACTTGTTTATTTATTTAAATTGCTTATCAAGTTTTTAATTTATTTACTTTTCTATATACCCATATATTTTGTGGGGTATTCATTTTTACTTTAATTTTCATAATTACTTATTTATTTTAATTGCTTTAAATAATTTGATATTTAAATTAAAATTCATTTACTTTGCAATTTCAATTTAATTTACTTATTTATTTATTTTAATATATAGTATTATACTAAAGTTAAGATTTAAATCAAGTTATGTTAAATACTAGAAACATATATTTTGAAAAACTAATAAATTATTATTTTTCCATTAAAAGATATATTTCTAAAAATGGATATTTTTAAAGTAAATATATGTATATATAAATTGGGTTTTAAACAAAATATTTAAAAGTTACTACCTAAATATTTTTATTAAATCAAGTTATTTACAAAGTTTTACTAAAAGTAATAATTTTAATTAAGACCAAATATTTTAAAAGATATTTAAGTTTATTTTAGAAAGATTAATAACTTAGAAAATAATTTAATGGATAAGTTTTAAAAGTAATGAAAGAATTATTTTGTAAAGTATTTTCTTTGAAAATTTACTATGATTATGAAAATAATAATACTTGAAATAAATATGATTTTTATTTATGATAAAAATATGATTTTTATTTGTGATAAATGTTGGAAATATAAATGTTGAATGTGTTGATGTTTGGAATGTTTATTTATATTAAATTCTATGATTTAAAATTATTGATTTTGGAAAAAATTGGAAATTATGAGAAAAAATATTTTAAGCTCTACTAGGTTTTAGTCGAACAAATTCTGTAGGGATTGATCGATCTAGGGGTGAGCAAAATAAATCGAAAACTGAACCGAAACCGAACCGAATCGAAAAATTGGTTAACCGAATAGTTCGATTCGGTTACGGTTTTAAAAAATATAAAAACCGATATATTCGGTTCGGTGATCGGTTTTGGTGTTAAAAAACTGAACCGAACCGAAAACCGAATCAGACCATATGTGTATGTACATATATATATACATACAATTATCCAAAACCCTAATAGCCGCCGCTTTCTCTCTTCCATTCCATCCAGCCGATTCTCTCTCACAACCACCAGCCGCACGCACAGACTTTCTTCCTCTCTCTCTACGAAGCCCACCACCACCGCCTCCCTCTACCTCCGACGAAGCCCACTACCACCGCCTTCCTTCTATCTCCGACGAAGCCCACCGCTCTCCCTCTGCCTCCCACGAAACCCACCGTCCTTCCTCTCTCTTTCATTCTAATGAATCAGGCTGCCTCCTCTGCATAAATCAAAGTCGACGCCGCCTCCGCCTCCTCTCTTCCACCCTCTTCCTTCATCGTCGCATCGATCTTCATGAATCTGCCGCTTTTGCTTCTGAAATTGCAAAGACGCCGCTTCGATCTCACTCTTTTCCCTTCCTCTGAAGCTTTAGCCGTAAAAATCAACGGTTATTGATTCCCGATGAAGATAGACGCCAACTGAAATTGGGATGAGGTGGTGGCTGAGATTGATCAACAGATTTGTAAGGAAAGAAGATTTTTTTTTTAAATATTTCGAGCAATCTGTGTTGTTGGTGATGAGAATCATGTTTATTGTTCTTATTGTTGATTTTATGTTGATTTTTATTGTTTGTTGTTTTCTTTTTTTTTGGATATGTTGAGGATGAGCAAACTGTTGGCTTTGTTCTGTAATATTTTTCCTTGTTTATCTCATAATATTTCTTGTTTGAAAAGGGTTTCGTTGTTTGTTTGTATAAGTGTTGTGTTAAGTGTACATTAGATTAGAAGAAGAGGATACTGACGATTTTTTTTTTAATCAATGAGGATACTGATGATTATTGAAAACGAAATACATTCGGTTTTTAAGTGTACCGAACCGAAACCGAACCGAATTTTTCGGTTCGGTTGCTATTCGGTTTTCATCTTATCGGTTCGGTTTTCGGTCTCTAATTTTTCGGTTCGGTTTTCTATCGGTTTCTGATTTTTGAACCGAACCGAAAATGTTCACCCCTAGATCGATCATCCTGGTGATTTATATGGCCATTTATATGTTCACAGCGACGGCCGTTATGATTGATTCTCACGGTAACGACCGTTATATGATTAAGTTAAGTGTGAAATAAATAAGTGAATAAGTGATTAAGTGATTATAAGTAAGTGTTAAGATTTGTCTAAATATCTAGTAGAACTATCAATCAAATAAGATTTTTAAATAACACAATTTTATTTATTTTAAGAGTAATTTTTATTTGATGAATATTTTTATTAAGTATTATTTAAATATTTAAATTATGCTTTTAAGTTGTGCATGTGCATTTAAAAAATTATTTATGCTTTTCTTTAGTTAAAGTATCCACTGAGCGTAATCGCTCAGCAAATTTGATTTATTCTTGTTGACTCAAGATCCCAAAATCCCTCGGTTTTGATTATTTGCCAAACTTACTTGAACTTGTGATTTACTAATGTTATTTCAAGTGTTTAAGTATAGCTCCAGCAAGTATGAACTATCACAAGTGAAGACACAAAATTAAACTTGCAAAAGAATTGAAGCTCTTGAAGATCGACTGCTTTTTTTTGCAAGAGATGTCAAAATTTTAGCACTGCGCACCAGTTAGTATTTTTACCATAACTTTTGATTTACAAGTCCAAATGAGGTGATACAAAAGGCTGTGGAAAGCTAAAATCCGTGGCTACAAAAAAGTCTTTTGTCATATTTTTAGAAAACGTACAGATAAGTCGCAGTCGCGATTAGTCAAGCAGAAAATTTCTCACAGCCTCTGGAACTATCGAGACCCTGGAGTCTCGGCCCGCGACCCATCAGTCTCGGTCGCGACTCATGCGCCACAGATTTTCTGAATTCTACTGGAAGTGTCGCGACTCTCAAGTCTCACCAAGGTCTCACCCGCTACTTTTAAATAGCCGTTGCTACCACTTGGCAAGTCTCGGTAGCGACTCATCAGTCTCGGTCGCGACCCGACAAATGTCAGTAATCCATTGGGCAACTTTTAAAAGTGAAAGATTCGTTGAAGCCAACTTGTCATGTCTTGGTGGCGACGCAGGTGTCTCGGTTGCGACACTGACAAAAGTCAGTCAAGCATTGGGCAACCCATAAGATGCTGTCGGGCCTGTAGAGAATCTTTTATAGCCATTGTCTAAGCTTTTGTTGAGTCTCGGTCGCGACTCTGGAGTCTCGTTCGCGACCCAGCTGGACTTCAGAACAAGTTGATTTTCTTGACGCTCCAAACGGCTAGTGTTCAAATTTTGGGTATAAATACACATTGATATAGCTATTTGAAAGTGATAAAACCACATAATACTAATAGCTTCATTTGTAAACAACCTTATCTTCATCCTTCATTCTTTTATTCATCAAAAATGTATTTCATTGCATAGTTTGTTGAGTGAATTATAAACTCAACATTTTTGTTGTGAGTGTTTGTTGAGTGATCCTTAAACTCAACATATAAGTGTTAGATAGTTCTTGAGTGAGCTTTAAACTCAAAGATTGTAAAATTTAGAGTTAGCTATAAACTCTAAGTTTGAGGTAAACTTGCAAAACCTCTCTTGTATTTCTTATTGAAGAATAGTGGAACCAAATTCTTTCTAGAATTGGAAAAGTGGACGTAGACTTGAGTTATAGCCGAACCACTATAAATCTCTTGTTCATCAACCTATCCTTTAATCTTCCTAAACTTCCATCAAAGTTTAAATCTACCAACTTCCGCACCTAATCTGAAAATTTTACAAGCCAACTAATTCACCCCCCCTCTTAGTTGCCCCAAGGGACCTACAATTCTGAACTTGTAGGACTCCGAAAGAAGTATAGAAGTTGGAACATTGGGGTACCACCAGAACAAGAACGTAGATTGGCATATACTGTGAAGTTAAAGTCGGCACAAGCAAAGTTGATATAGCTAGATTAGAAGAAAAAAAAATGTACTCATAACTTGTATTGAATTTAGGATATAAGCTATATACCATGATCATATGTAATGTAGCATCCTTTAATTCAATTATTTATAGTTGGGTTAAAGGGTGTTACACTTAAACTAGACGAAAAATGGTCGAAAATCTCGCAGGAAAATTTTGACTGTTGAACACGTTTTCCGTTCCGGCTGCAAATCGGTAGCAAGCTTTGCATCATCTGAAAGCTCTCGCCATAAGGGGACCGAATCTGCCCTGATTTCTGTCGTCAGACCACTAAAGGATCCAGAAAGCTAAAAAACAATCATTCGTTCTCTCTCTCCTTTTCGGTTTCTCCTCCCTTGATCTCCCTCCCTCTCTCTCGATCAGTTACAGGAGATGAAGAAGAAGAAGATGGCGACAGTGGTGATGGGCTAGTGGAGGTTGGCAGTCAACGATGGTGATATGTTGGCGGAGGATCGATTGAAGTTCTGCCGGATGAACGAAGAAGAACTAGTTCTTCGTGTTCTTCAGATTTTTAGATTTGGGAAAAATTTAAAAATAGTCTTTCATTTCTTGTGTTGTTCAAAACGGTCTGTATAATTACATTTTAGTCCTTATACCGTTATTTTAACAGAAAAAATAGACAGAAGGACGTTAATGTCAACTAAAAAATAAAGCAGGTAGTTTTTAGTTTAAAAAAAAAGACAGGGAGTTTTTTGTAAGTATGGTCAAAACATAAGGAGATTTTTACATTATCTCTAAAATGATTATTAAAAAGAAATATTAAGTTTTTACAAATAATAGTAATTATTTAAATATGCTTTGATTACTACTTAAGCAAAAATTTTTTTAAAAAAATATTATCTTTTTCTTTGGAAATTCAAGATGACTTGTGGATAGAAACTGAAAGACCAGGAAATAAAGGCAGCCCAACCAAAGATCTCATAAATTATATGAAGCGGATTTGAACTCGAGGTAGACATTTTATTTCCTGAAAAGAATAAGACTTTGTAAGGGTATTTATAGTATATGTTTAAAAGGAAGAGAGTTGGTGTCAAGAAATCTTTAAGATGCAGTGGTTTTCTTCAAGGAAAAGAAATTATACATAACTGATCTTTTAGTTGCATTGCATTAAATAGTGTTGTACATTTTAGACAAAGTGGTTATTGAATTCTAAATGCATAAACTCACAATTTAACGCTCATTTGATTGATGAGGTCATGAATAACACTTCTATAACATTCGACAAATATGATATTGTAATTCCAAGAATCATGGTGCTCGTAGTACTACTTTCCCTTTATCTCCTCTTTGGTTGACTGGTTACGAGTAGCTAGAAGAGTAATTTTTTTCTTTAGTAAGAAATAAAAAAAAAATCCTTTCTGATTTAGAGGTATCAAAGAGATATTCAGCTTCTAAAGCATAATCATCTTATGATTTTCTTCTAAGAATACTTTCATACTAGAGTTCTAAGGTCCAGGCCTATAAGAGATCCATAATTCACCAAGTTAGCTACTTTAATTTCTTGGTGTAGATCTTGAAAATACGTACCCATGCCAAACCTTTTCTTGTACGTATCTTCCCTTACTCCTTATAAAATGGTACTTTGGCAACCAGCTCAAAAAGGCCCAAAATTCCATGTCTTCAAACTTTTTTCAGCTTGATGTAAAGTCCTCTCAAATTTATCTTTACAAACTTCATTTTAGGTAAGAAGACTCTACAGTGATTCCTCATTCTTTTAAATCTTGAAATAAAGGTATTTGCTTGTTCTCCTCGTCCTCTTTCACCTAGAAAGGTCTATAATATAAAATTTCAGCGTTCCTCTATAAAATTGAGTATGGAATAGTCTTTCCATTTATTGGCAAGAACAAATGGAGTTCTTCAGAATCGCCAAATACCAAGAGAAAGTTGTACTAGTGAGGGAATTCAAAAACAACCTCAACTTGAAATTAGAGTAGTTATCAAAGTTGGCAAACTCTCCATATTAGACTATGAATTTAGCTATATGCTCCAAAGTAGAATGGTCATCTTCTTTAGAGGCTAAGGTGAAGTCTGGAATCTTAAAGCCTCTTAAAAAGGGTTTTCTCTACTAATTATATTTGGATAAGGCTTTTAATACTTATGATAACCAATTTGTTTAAGACTTAGACCATGCAACTCTTATGCAGCCTCTCTAATTATGCTAAAAGGAACTTGTGGAGGATGTGGTAGACGTATAACAACAAGTGTACCTTGGTTATGTAGGTTTCCTCATAATCTTAAAACTTATTAAAGAGAGGTTTGAAGAGACCAAAAACACTCTATTTCATAGAAACAATAATGACTCATCATTGGCTGAGTATTTATTTATTGGTAAATTGCTGCTTAGGTTATGAAAAGTTGGTATACTGAAATAAGTGCTCCCATTGTAATGGTTACCCTTTGAGCCTATATTTAGTGAAGGAACTAAAGAATAAGGTTATGGAACTGAAGACCCTTTCAAGATTATACGAGATTGGGTGATTTAAAGGATTTATGTTGGTGAAGATTTATTGAGGTTTGAAATCCTGCCAATGGGCAGCTTTGAAAGTGATGTTTTCAGCAAGTTAGTTGATGGTTCCTCTCACAGGATGGTGATGAGATTGCCTAGGACAACTAACTTCCACTAATTAAGGAATTATAGATTGGTGTGCTCTAAAATTTTTAGTTTTATAAAAAGAGTTAGACTTTTCTATAATTTTAGTCTTCTCCATACGTGATGAAAGTACTCCTTTTGCAAATGAAAAGAGTATTTAAATCATCATCTCTTGAAAGGAAGCCAATGTAGCAGCTAAGTTCTCTAGATAAATCTTTATCTGCTCTCGGTATAATTTTGGCTTGCTAGCTTAGTAACAGAAGAAGTATTAGTAGGAAGAACATGTGAAGCATGAATAAACTAACCATAGTTCGTATCCAAGGCATATGAAGCCTATTTTGACTTGAATTTGGAGAAGAATTAGATGTATATTCTACTTCTTTATCTAATTGTTCCACTAGTTGGGCAACTGAAACTTCGAGTGCTCTTTTCATGTCCTGAGACTTAATAATGGTTTCTTTTCCAACTATACTTCTATTCCTTGGCGGCATTATGGTACCATGACAAAAATAATAATTGACAACTAATGTAAATGGATTTAGTAGGGGAAGTGTCCCATCGAGCATACCAAAAGATTATTGTTCCTTAAAAAAAAAAAGCCTTAAAAATATTAGGCTGGTAATAACTCTAGAGATGAGATTGAGCATGTCAAGTACATAAAGTGCTCCAATTTTGAAATTTATGTGCTACTATAACTTCTAATTGAAATAAAGTTAACCATTAGTTGAATCCTATTGTACGCTTATGAGCTTGTGAAAATAAAGATGACAAAGGAAGAAGAAAGAAATGAATCAAAATTAATTTTTTGGTATTTGGGCTTAAATTACGTAACTCTCTATCTTGCCCTAAGACTAAGTCTAACAGATTTAAAAACGTCCAAAAAAATTTTAGCAGCAACTCCTCTTTTTTCTAAAATTCGTTAGCAAATATGCTCCAAATGCTTTCTTTCATCATATCTAACAATCTTTAATCAAAATATAAAAACCAAGTAAAAAATCACATTTAAGCATAATAAGACATCAGATAAGCACATAAATTGGGGACCAAAACATGCTAAATTTACACATTAATAAATATAAATGACATTATCTATAAAAATATATAAAAGCTAAGTCTTTTATAATGATGTGCAACAATATGGAAGTAGTATTGCATATATTGCAAAATAAGATGCACCATCCAATTCTTTAGCCTTATTTTGTTGCGTAAGACTTTCCCTTCATGAAATCTTTTATGTCATATATTAATTATTAATTAATCATTAATACTATTTTAATACTTGAATTAATGCAAGGTTAATTATTGAAAGTGTTTTAATACTTGAATTAAAACACACAATTAAATGTTTTAATTATCTTATTTTTTAAAAACTATCACATTTTGGAATTCCTGCAGTTATCTTTCTATATACATATACAGCCGTGAATATCTGATATTTAATATAATATTTCATTTCTAATACATTATTATTACCTTGTGATTACTCAGATTACAATTGTCATTTTGGAGAAAACTTGATAAAGTGGTTTTCATATGAAGTTTAAAGAACGAATATCCAAAAGTTTGCTACTAAAAGAAAGTTAAAATAATTAAAATTAACTTTCCATTAAAATAATTTCACAAAATAATAAAATACAAAATTAAAATTGAAAAAAAATTCAAAAATGGAAAAATAGTTGTAGTTGTAAAAGCCAAGTATTAAAAATGAAAAGATAAGTATTATGTTGTAGCTGATGAGTTGAAGATGGGTTTAATTTGTATTTCGATCATCTATTTATACTTGTGCTATTAGGTAGCCGTTTAATACCCTCAAAAGAAGTTATCTCTCTCAGTAATTGACCACTACTACACAAAAGCGATTGTCTCCGAAGATAATTGACCGCTAAGTGTAAAAGCACTTTTTGAGTTAACTAACCACTTCTACAAGGTTGCCTCTAAAGTAACTGTCCACTACCTCATGAAGCAATTTCTGAGATAATTGATTAATACCGCATGATTGTCTCTGAAGAAACTGTCCACTACCATGCGAAAGTAATTTTTGAATAATTATAAATATAGGAAATTTTACAAATTTGTCCTTGTAGGTTGTAAAAATGTACTATATTATCCTAGTATTTTAAAAATTATACTAAAATGTTCCTCTATTTTAATTCCATTAGACATTCTTATCCTTCCGTTAATTAATATCCTAATTTTCTTTAATTTTAAACATAATTAACCTCGTTTAATCTATTTTTAATACCTAAAATATCCATTCTTACATCTTCATCTTCCTCCGTCAATCTCATTATTTAATTCATCCAATTAAATTCAAACCTATAATTTGATAGTGATGCCTCTTTCCCTTTCCCAGTGATTTGGAGCAATTTATCAGCCAAGTTACCCTTCCATGATCAATATGCACTATGATGCAGAAATTTCTAATATTACAAATAGAGACATGCAAGTTAGATTCAATAAGACACCTCTTCCGACACACTCGAAAATTGAATAATAATAAACGAAAGCGAATTCCAAACTTCAGACATCAGTTAATTAATTTACCTTTTTCTTTTAATTTTGGGTTGAATACCTTATATATGTTGGTGGTTTTAGAATTTTAGGTTGCTGTGAATTTAGATGGTGGAGAAGCAGAGTATCAAGATACAATGGCCAGCAATTGATGGTAAGTGACAATACAAAGGTTCTAGGGAAGGCAGCACACCCAAATGTGTAAAAGTAGACATCCTTACCCTGTATTTAGTGCAAGAAACTGATTCCACGGTTTGAACCCGTGACCTTTTGGTCATACGGCAATAACTTTACCGTTGTACCAAAGCTAAAGTAAGGGACAATACAATGGAATTAAATTTGATCCAACAATGATAAACATCTTTCAAATAAATAAAGATAAATTTGGGATTAAAATTTAAATATGAATTATTTCAATCATTTCATACCAAATTAACAGAAAAATTGCTCTAATATAAGAGTATTTTTGTTGAATGGAATGAAAGCGTAGGGACTATTTAGTTTACTTAAAAAATACAAGGGCAAAATTGTATCATTTGACAAAATTTAAGGAGAAAATTATAATTTTCCTATAATATGACACTCCTTTTATAAGAATAATTGTGATTTAGTTCATATATTTTTGTATGTTATATAGTGGGACCTCGTTGTATTCTTGATTAAATAATTGAACTCAATTCTTGAGTGAAATGGAAAAGTGAATGTAGGATTGGTTGAATCCGAACCACTGTAAATCTTCTTGTTCATCTTCCACTTTATAATCATTCTTAATCCACCACATTCTGCACCTAAAGTTTTTTAATTAGCCAAATAATTCAACCCTGTTAGATCTGTTAGTGCGGAAATAAAATAATTGAATAGAAATTGCAAATAATAATAGAATAATTACACAATACAAATAAACTATAATATGTAAATTGTAATTAAACAAAAATTAAAAGAAGTAACCAAATTTCAACCTTGAACCGAAAAAGGAGTAGTATAATACCGAGGCTTGTACGAACATTTTCCTTAAGACGATTATTGCCTGCGTAGGCAGTCGTCTCCCAGGATACAACGGCTACGTAAGCGAACCGAACCGAGGCAGAGTTTTACCACCGGAACCTAAAGCTAGTAGCTTGCCAAAAACTTTGGAAAAAGAAGGAAAAATATTCATAGTTTTTTTTTTTAAACAGAATGAAATAAAACAATTGTAAAACCGTGTGAATAAAACAAAGAAATTGGATGGTATTTATACATGGCAAGCTACAGTGAAGGGATTTAATGAATATTAAAGCAGCCATTAAGGAGTAGAAACGTGCCATCAGTTTTTTTGCAAAACTGAACTTGGTAAATGAGCAATTAATCATCGGTTTTAAATTGCCAAACGCATAGGAATTGAAGGCAATTAAAAACAGAATTTAAAAATCAATTAAAACCAAATTTAAATTGCCAACGTATAGCAATTTATATTAAAATTGACAAGTTTTAATTCGTGGTTTTAATTGACAAGTATATTGGGACAAGTTTTATTTTTGGTCCAGCATTCGCGTCGTGTACAACGTTGCTCAATTTAATCTTTTGTCCTAAGCTCATTTCGAGAGCTTCAATTTCTCATTCACCTTTAGTCCAATTTGAGCCTATAATATACCGTTGGAAAGCTCTTATTGCGTAGAATACAATGACACATTTCATGTTATTCAAAATGTAAATTTTTTTTTTCTATTAAATTATTACGCTCAAAATTAACAAATAATTACTCAATAATGCCACATAAATCACACCTCTAGCCATAAAATAAATTGTGGCTAAATCTAAACTTTCGGTGGCTAAATGCTTTTGCCACAACAAGTTTTTCCCGTGACATGCCGTAGCTAGAAGTGGCGTAACTAAAGCTTAGCCACGGGATTTATATGTGTTGTGACTGAAATATATATTTATAACAACAGGATCTATGTATTGTGACTAAAATTCGTATTTGTAGCCACGGGATTTTTTTTTTTAGATAGCCACAGGACATATGTATTGTGACTAAAAAATTGAAAATAGTCACATACTTATAAGTGGCGTAGCTAATTTAGCCACGGAATTTAAACATATTATAGCTAAAACTAATATTTCTAGTCACCTAATATATTGTAATATGACTAAAGAATAAGTATATTTTGCCACGAAAATAAAAGATTAAAACAAAATTTTAGCCATAAAAAATAAATACTTGTAGCTGTTTTCATTTATAGCATTAATATTATTTTGTAGCTAAATAAAAAAAAATTTGCCACAAACATAAACACGTGGCAAATTTTATAACATCTAGCTATAGTGGATTAATCCATAACTAAAAGTAATAAATATCACCACAAATAATCAAATTATAAAAGTAATTGTTTAATAAAAACTATTTTTGTATTATTA
>CATIWJ010003338.1:0-12012 GCA_949640765.1 Croton laevigatus | reverse complement strand
TATATATAATACACTAATGAATCAGAGATAATAATAAGAATGAATTTCAGCTATCTCTTTATCAGAGAAGTTTCTTTCTAAATCTTCCTTTTGTTTTCAATTCATGATATCAGAAGAGAAAGATCCAAACAACCTGTGAATTTTGACAAATTAAAAACAATGGCAAATGAAACAAGCAACCTAGAATAGTATATGATGTTTACTATATCTCAAGTTCAGATCAATCAACAATAACAATGGTCACAATTTCTTTGAATGGAAGGATCTCTCATGGAGTCGGTTAATGATGATCGCCTTAACAGCTAAAGACAAGATCGGATTTATCAATGGAGAAGTATCTCCACTTGCAAGCAATTCATTAAGAAATGGAAAAGAGTGGACATTACAATAACCACATGGATTCTTAATTCTATGACTCAAAAGTTATTAGAAGGTTTTCTGTTTGCACCAAGTTTCAAGGATCTTTGGGAGGAATTGCCTAGTAGATTTGGAGAGGGTAATGACCCTTGCATTTATCAAATCCGTAAGGATTTATTTAACATCACACAAGGTAATAATTTAGTAACTGCTTATTATACTAAGCTCAAAAATCTATGGGATGAACTAGCTTACCTTAAACCATCACCAAAGTGTACCTGTAGTGCTCTTGAAAAATGTAATTATGAAGTATCAAGTTTGGTTCAAAATATGGAGAGTGAAATGAGGTTAATGTAGTTTTTTATGGGACTAAATGAAACCTATGATCACACAAAGAATTAAATGCTGTTGATGGATCCTTTTCCAAGTATTAACAAGGCATATTCAATAGTGCTTAGTGTTGAGAAACAAAGAGAAGTGCAGATGCAAAGTCCTAACTTACAAGACAGTGCAATAGCATTGTATAGAAAATAGCTGTAAAAAATCAGGAGGAAAAGGATATAACAAAAATAAAAAGACCAATACTATGAGAACTGTAAACTTAATGGTCATACCAAGAAAGAATGTTTCAAAATCATAGACTATCCTGATTGGTTTTTTGATCTAAAGAAAAGGAGAGCAAAGGCAAATATGACTTCAACAGAGATATTAGCGCCAAAACATTCAAAGAATATGGAGGGATTTCACAGCCAAACATTAACAAGCTTGTGCAAATGGAAGTACAGAAGGAGCTGAAAGGAAAGGGCATACAGGAGGATGATTACAATGAGACACCACTGGTTCATGCAACTATTTTTATAGGTATGTCACTTTCTGAGTATTATTTTTACATGCAAAATAATGGAAAAGGAGCATGGATTATTGACTCAGGAGCAACACATCACATAACCGATTGTATGAAATATTATGATAAAATAACCAAATTACCAAAACTTGAATCTATAGATCCACTTGATGGAACAAAAAAAAAAAAAAACTCATATAGGCCCAATTATTTGTCATAAAAACCTGATTCTACCAATGTGTTGTATGTACCTAATTCAAGTGTAAACTGCTATCAACTAGTTGCCTAGCTAAGAAAAATAATATTTGAGTCAAAATATTAACAAATTATTGTGTTTTACAGAATATTCAGACTAGTAAGGTACTAGCCTATGCAAAGGAAAAGGTAAATCTATATGTACTTGACTGTAATTCCTTTGTTCAAACTATCAAAACTAACTTACATTCTACTTGTAATAACCATGCTAAACATGTCAATTACTTGTGGCATGTCAGACTTAGACACATTTCTGAGAAAAGATAAAAATGTATTACACAAATTTCTGCTTATCACAATAAAATTTCTTATTCTGTGTGTCTTATGTCTAAGCAACAAATATTACCCTACCCACAGAGCTATAGTCAAGCCTAAAACTTTTTTTTTTTTAATCTGGTTCATGTTGACTTGTAAGCCCAATCTAACTATGTAACACCCTTAATTCGATTATTTCTAACCGAATCAAGTTGTGCCACATTACATATTACATGGTATACATATCAAATTCTAATTTCAATTAAAAAATATAGGTACATTTTTTTTTCTTCTTCTATTCTAGTTTTGCTTGTGCTGATTTCATCTTCACAGTATATGCCAGTCTAAGTTCTTCGGACCTTGATACTATTTGACAGTTCCTGTTTCTTTCGCATCTTTCGGAGACCTACAAGTTCAGATTTAACCAAACTTGCTGAGCGATTACGCTCAGTGGATACTTTAATGATTGAAAAGCAATAATATTTAAAAATACATGCAATATTCAAAATATAAATGCACTTCAATAAAGAGTATTACAACCATCAAATAAATAATTCAGTTTATATAAAATAATAAATATGTTAAATAAATCATTTTTTATAAAACAATAAATATGTCAAATAAATCATTTTTTATAAAATAGTAATTAACCCAATCAATTGCTTTAAATAAAATCTTAAGTAAGCCAAATAAAATAATATTATTCTAATTTGCAGTATGGATAGCTCTACTAGGTAAATTAAGTGAACTCAGGGATAAAGCTACTGTATTTAATTATGTATTCTCGGATAACTCTATGCGATAGCCGGAGTATCATTCGTTGAACTGTAATCAATCTCGCAGCAATAGCCAGAGTGATCAAAGTCTGAATTCATTTAAACGGCCGTATCCAAATCATTCAAAGCAAATTACCGAAATCTGACCCATCATGGGCTTTGTTCGGTATTTTCCAAAGTCTAATCAAAATTTGACTCAGTTGGTTGCAGTACTGCTCAGTATATGATGCATCATACCCTTATCACACTAGTTCAACTTAACCTAAGTAGAGTATAAAAAAAAACTACTGGATATGCGAAGGATTTATTGAATATAAATTTTACTGCATTTCCTCATATTCATTGAATTCTAAAATATATATATATTGCATTTTCTAAAAGTAAACACCATCGCAATATCTATTTCAAATCAAACATTTTTCAACAAAAATATTTTCATAATAGATTTAATGTATCTTTCATCAAAAATATATTCATAGACAATTTATCACATTTCATCAAAAGCTTATTCATCATAACATTGATGTGCTTATAGTAAAAATATATTTAACATAATTATACTGTATTTGATATTTCAAATATTTCATATTAAAATATACTTTATCTTTCATCAATGTATTACTTACCGTAAATAGATTTAGTAATTATATAAAAAATACACTTATCAGAAAATTTACTATATTTTTCCATCAAAATATTCTCTTCCACAAATCTACTTAAATCAAATATTTATTTATCAAAATACAATACTAAATTTCCCTTCTTTATTAATAAATCATTCAATAAAAATTATTGTCTAAGCTATTTTAGGTACTTAATTAATTTCTTTAAAATAAGCTTAGCTTCTATGTATATATATAATTCTCAGAAACAATCGTTTCCAGAATATAAAATTTCTTTAATAAAAGTAACAGCATTAAAACCACTGACTTAATTAGAAATATCACATTTACCGAATATCACAGAGATAATTCGATCTATGAAATATTTAAGTGATACATCGCAAATACTCATTTGAAGTTAAATTTCATATTATATATATTTTTCTCAAATTATCGTTGCTTTATAGAAATATATATTTTCTTAACTAAACTAACAATAATATTCAAATTTTCTTCTAATTGCAAAATATTCAATTCAATCATAAATTCAAAATAAACCATAATTAAAACAATAAATAATAATTTCAAACAATCATTTAATGTAAAATATCAATTTCATGCAAGAATAAAATATAGTTTTTCAAAGTTAAAGTATCAAATCTCGGTCTTCTTGCGTTCCGGTTCCTACTCTTTAATTTTTTCTCTCGGACTGTCTTTTATCTTATCATTATCTTTTAATCAATGTCATAAGATATTGTTTATATTATATTATTACTTAATATTTCTATTAATTTATCTTACGATGTGTCTTTATTTCTCTATTTAATTAAATTACACTTAATTTATATTCTTAACCTTAATATAATAAATTTCAATTAATATATCTAATACTTATATTTACATATTTATATATTTTATACATATATATTTTTATTAACATTTATTAATTAATAGTCAAAATTCCGATTATTTACGATATCAAATTTTATTATAGATTTAATTTCTTAACTTTTAATTTATATCTAATTTTAAATTAATACCAATAATAATTAAATTCAAATAATTGAGTTTACGTTAATTACATTTTTAATAGCATTGGAATGACAAATGAAGTTCATTTTCGGATTCAGAGAATCGAACGAAAAATCGTTCGTCGGAGAAAATATTCTGGTCGCCAGCTGCAGAATAATCCGGTCGCCTCTGACGTAATATTCCGATCACTTTCGTCACCGAAAATTGCAAATCTCTTTAGATTTCAAATCCGAGCACACTGATAGCTTTGTCTCACTGCCCACAACACAAATCCAGTCTCAGTTTACAACAATAAAATGTATTTTGGCCGGAAAATCAATAAAACGGCCGGACAGTCAATGGAAAAGTGACTGACGGAAATCCTCAACCAATCTCAATAATCTTTACATCAAATCGAAGCTAAGGAAGAGAGGATTCAAACCTTATCTAAATCGGAGTTAGAAGCTTGCTGGAAAAGCTTGAAAAAGCCGTCAAAAAATCTGACGTTAAAACACATTTTTTGTTCTGGCTATAGATCGGGAAAGACGATACCACCATCGGAAAGCTCTCCTCCAGAGGAATCCAAATCAGCCCTCAAAGTCTCTGTTCGACTACCACAGACTCCAAAAATAGCGTTGAAAAGTTTTGCCTTTTTGTTCTTCAATCACAGGAAATGGTGTTTTCCCTACATCAACCAAAAGCCCATGTTACAAGGAGTCTAAATCTATCATCAATCCAGCCGGATGTAGCCAGAGTTGACCGAAAAAGCCCTCGAAAGTTTCAGCTTTTTCTTTCCTCACTCGCGGCCTGATCTCTCTCTCTCTCTCTCACCAGTTTCTATCTTCTCTCTCTCTTAGTTTCGATCGCCGACATTAGATGAAGAAGAAAAGGAGATGAGAAATTGATCGGGGAAGAAAGGAAAATATTCCCCCACTTTTGTTTCTCTTTTGTGTCCATTTCAATTTTTTTATAATAATAATACTGATAATGATAATAAAAACAATAATAGTAATACCATTAAAATGTCAAAATTGCCCTCAACTGTTCCCACATTTTACGTAAAATAATTTGACAATAATACCCTTCAATATACATTTTATTTTCAAATTAGTCCTTTTAATTAAAAATCGATATTTAAAAATTAGGGTGTTACAAATTAGGTTTGTGATAGGGGCATGTTATATGCTTACCATAGTTGATGACTATAGCAGATATACCTAGACCTATATGCTATCAACCAAACTACAAGTGTTCAAAGCCATAACCATATTCATAAACCAAATTGAAAACTAATTCAACACCAAAATTAAACAATTTAGATATGATAATGGAACTGATTTTGTTAATAACAATATCCAAACATTATTTCAGAAAAAAAATGGGATTATTCACCAATTGTCTTGTCCTTACTCACCTCAACAAAATGGATGAGCAGATAAAAAACATAAAGAACTCTTAAATGTGCCTAAATGTGGCTAGATCTTTTATGATACAAGCCAATTTACCAAAGTTATTCTGGTAAAAATTGCTCACAGCCACATATATCATTAATAAAGTCTCTACTGAAGTTGTTTCTTAGCAATCACCTTATAAAGCCTTACACAACAAAGAACCTGACATATCCTTCCTTAAAACAATATGGTGTTTGTGTTTTATGTCCAATGTTCAACAACACAAAAATAAGTTTGACCTTAGATCCTTTCTCTATGTACTTCTAGATTATGCAATTCAGTACAAATGATACAAAGTATATAATCTCAAAACACATTAAATCCAGTTTTTTAGAGACATAATCTTTAGAGAAATAATATTTTCCTATCAAAAGGATAAACCAGAATGATTATAATCTTTTTCTTTACCAGTATGCATAGACCACAGTCATCATGACTAGACACAAATCCACTTATAAAAGCATTAAATCCTATTACACAATCTCCATCACATTCACAAACAACCAATCCTGAACCATCATAAATCACACATCTAAATAATCAAGCAGAAATGCCATGTCAAGACACAGATCCATTACTTTCTTTACATATAACATATATTCCATAAACCAACAATCATAACTTGAACAAGAAATTAGAAAAATCACCAGAAACAAAACCAAACTAGCTTGGCATAACGATTTTATTTTTCATTCCATTCCCAATTTCAATTCTACAAATACAATGCAAGACAAAGATTATGTTAGAAATACCATAAATAGTCCAATCTCATATTTTTCAAATAAATACCTGGCTTTCAATGCTAATGTGACAACAATTTGTAAGCCTATTTCCTATTCTTATGCTAATAATAATAATAATTGGGTGACTGCTATGCAACATGAATTAGATGCTTTAGAAGCTAATAATACTCGGTGTCTAACAACATTGCCTAAAGGCAAGAAAGCTATTGGTTTTAAATGGGTGTTCATGGTTAAATATAAGGCTGATGGTACTGTTGATAGATATAAAGCAAGATTAGTGGCTAAAGGGTACAATCAACAATAGGCTTAGACTATAATGATAGTTTTAGCCCTGTGGCTAAATTGGCATAGTTAGAATTCTGTTTTCTCTAGTTGTTAGTACTTATGGCCATTGCATCAACTAGACATAAATAATGCCTACTTTCATGGTCACCTAGATGAATAAATCTATATGACTCCACCACTGGGATATACAAAAGTAATAAAGGGGCAGTTTGTAAGCTCATGGTCATTATATGGCCTTAAGTAGGCTGGATGCAATGGAACAAGGAACTTACAAGGGCACTACTAAAATTTGGTTTCTATTAGTATGTGAATGATCATTGTTTGTTTACTCTAACAAAGAGAGACAAGATAATATTTCTCTTATTATATATGGATGATGTGTTAGTTACTGGCCCAGATGAAATAATGATACAAAGTCTAAAGAACTTTCTTCATGCAAAATACATTACTAAAGACCCAGGGTATGCAAAATATTTTCTCAATCTTGAAATTTCAAGATCAAATGAAGGTCTCTACCTCTCACAGCAAAAGTTTATTGCAGATTTAATACAAGATGTCAGTTTTACAAATTCCAAAAGAGCAAATGCACCATCTATTCAGGGTGTGAAATTAATACCTTAGACAGGAGAACCTCTTGTTGATCCTGAATTTTACAGATGTCTTGTGGGTCAATTACTTTATCTAAGGTTTACTCATCCTAACATCATATTCACAGTGCACCAATTATCATAATTCATGAAAAATCCATATACTGGACATCTAAAGATAGCTTATCACTTCATTCCTCAACAATATATCTTTTCTTTCTTTGTTCTTTCCTTCTAAAAATACTCTTTAGATTCAAGCCTATTGTGATGTAGATTGGGTTGCATGTGCTGTCACAAGGAGATCAATTATTGGGTACTGCATTTTTCTTGGTTTTTTATTGATTTCCTGGAAAATAGACAAACAAAATTCAATTAGTCACTCTTTTGCAAAAGCTGAGTATAGATCGATGGCAAATACAGCGTGTGAACTTATTTAGTTGAAGCATTTGCTTGTTGATTTCTAGATCTTCGTTCCTACTCCAATCAAGCTTTATTGTGACAACCAAGCTACCATACACATAGCGGCAAATCCAATTTTTCACGAAAGCACGAAACATATAAACCTTAATTGTCATGTTATTCGAAAACAAGTGACTTTTTGGTTCTTAATGACTCCTCATGTCTCTTTAGTCAATTAAATAGTTGATGTTTTTACAAAGACACTTCCTTTGCCTCTGTTTCAATGATTAATCGACAAGCTTGGATTAGTATTCCACCCTAAATCTAGCTTAAAATGGGGTGAACCAACAGTACATGAGAAAGAAGGGAAGAAGGTGTTGCGGCTAAAGAATGGAACATTTAGGGTTTTCTCATATCCTAGTCTAATCAATGGACCACTGGGTCATGAGAAAGCCTGACTCTATAAGGCCCAAACATTAATAATCTTAAGCTTAAGTTATTAACCAATCATAGTGTAGGAGTAGGACTGCTGACTAAGCAAAAACGGTTACCATAGGGTTTATACTATACATGCACACTTACAGTAGCAAATTTACTTGTATATGATACATCAATGAATTAGAGATAATAATAAGAATGAATTTCAACTATCTCTAAATTAGAGAAGTTTCTTTCTAAATCTTCCTTTTGTTTTTTGTCCATACAATCAGAGAGAGATAATGAATGAGATGTTAGAAGGAAAGTTTATGAAATTTTAAAATATGGATTTTGTTTTTGAATATCCCACAAGATATAATGATTTGGATGACAAAATGTGAGGATTCTTCAAATAAGGAAGATTAGAATATTTGGATTTTTATGATGATTGGGTTTCATATGAGATGGAGGCAAATAATTTAACACTCCATCCATGTATTATATTGTTGTTTCAAAATTGTATGTTTCTTTTACCAATTTGCAAATAGGTAGGAATTTACATATTTGTTTTCTTTGGCTTCACTAGATATAATGCTTGTGTAATTTTATTTTTTTTACCGGTAATGGAATGTGTTTTTTTTTTTAAATTTTATTGGAAAATTAATAGTAGTTATGGTTTTCCTATTTTGGATATTTGAATTATTCACACTATTTTGAAGTTTTAGACTATTAAAGTAGTGGGAGTGTCATTCAATCAAAACAAAAATAAATCTAAATAATAGAAAACTTATAAATTAAAGATAAACAAAATAAAAAAATTTAGAAAAAAAATTAGAAAAAAAAAAATTGTAATTATGTTAAACGTTGAGTTACTGAAACTGTCATGCTGTTGTAAAACTAGTTACTAAGTGAAAATAAACAATATACCTCAAGAATTCTACAAGACATCTATAAGCTTCTTTAAGTAAAATGGAAACTTATTCAAAACATAAGTCAAGACGTATATTAGACTATATTTTCTCATTTTAATTTTATTTTATTTGAACATGCGGCCATGAAGAATTGAAGAAATTAGGAGGCATGCATAAATTAGTTGTCCACTTATGAAATTTTGTAGTGAAACTATTGGAGTGAAGGCTTATAGTTCCGTAATGAGAATGTATCAACCTCTAGAATTACCCCAAAGTAAACCACACGACTTTGAAATAAGAGGATAGTACAGCAATCTAAAGTCTTCCTTTCAAATGAGATATGAGTTCAATTTTCCAACGGAACTACAATTCAATTACTCTAATATGAGGAAGCCAAATAATAAAGTTGGATTTTTATTTTCTTCCATATATGCGAAGACAATAATGTAACGAATAACATTATTTTTCTAAACAGGTGAAATAACTATCCTTTCAAATTGTATCAAATTATTACTAACATATATGGTTGACAGAATTGAATTTGAGATCTCTACATGCTACAGTTTTCGTGAATGTAGCTAACTATGTCACGTGTTAATTAGCTAAAATTTGAAATGCCGTTGTACACTAAACTAATCAAACTTTGAAAATGCATAAATATTTTCATATTTTTCCTTTTTTTTTTCAATTTCTATACTATTAAATCTTGAAGTACGGGTGATTTTATATTCTAATTGTAGGTAAGAGCTTGTCTTGCCGGAATTGAGGCTTGTGAAAATTAGAACAGATAAAAGAGTTCAAGTAATATTTGCAAAATTAAAAATAAGAATTACAATAACTAATTAATTATTTGACCACGTCCAATTCACGAATCGAAAAAGTGGGTATGTTGCCATCAAATTCATAGACGTAGAAACTTTCCAATAAAAAATAGACGTCCACATATACGGCTGTGAATATACTAATCTAATATGACGAAACCAAGTTCAATTTTAAACGGAACTACTATTCAATTAATCTAATAAGACAAAACCAAATAATAATATACCGTATAATATTATTTTCTAACAGGTGAGATAACTGTTATTCGAATTGCATTAAGTTATTGTTGACATATATGCTTGATAGAATTGAACTTGAGATCTTTATATACTACAGTATTCGTAAATGTAGCTAACCATGCCATATTTTAATTAGCTAAATATAGATGTTTATCTTATTGGGAACTTTCTAGCGGATTAGATTTGAGAGGTTGTTGTACACTAAACTAATCAAACTTCGAAAATACATAAATATTTTCATGTCTTTTTTATTTCTATATATACTATTAAATCTTGGAGTACGGGTGATTTTATATGCTTCTCTTACTGGAATTGAGGTTTGTGAAAATTGGAACACAAAGAGTTCCAAGTAATATTTGCAATAAGAATAGTAATAACTATCTAAATAACATGCGTGATTAATAATTTCAAAACTATATATATATATATTTGACCATGTCCAATTTTACGATCGAAAAAGTGGGTATGTTGCTACAGTGCATTCAAGTATGTGAATAAAATCTATATGTTTATATATACCCTTACTTTTTTTTTGTTTTTTTTTGACCTAGTTACATGTAGGGAAGGAGAGGGGAAGTGGAAGAGGGAAATATGGGGATTTGAACCTGAGCGCTTTGCACCAAGTGATAGGTGATAGAACATTAACCGCTTGAGCCAACCTCATCCCCCTATATATACCCTTACTTACTCATTATATACATATAACTAAGCCATCTAACCAATTAAACTTGGAACCAGAAACCATAGAAAATGAGTTATTTCATTCAACAACTAGCATTGTTGCTACTCCTCCTATCTTCCAAATCTTCTGCACTTAGCTTAGAGTCTGACAAGAATGCCTTAATCTCCTTCAAGTCCCAAATAAGCTCAGAGTCTTCAAATTCTCTATCTTCATGGAACCAAAACTCCTCTCCATGCAACTGGACTGGCATTTCCTGCAACGAATTTCGCCAAAGAGTAATTAGTCTAAACCTGTCCAGCTTAGGTCTTGTTGGCTCCATTAGTCCTTCCATAGCCAATCTTTCTTTCCTTAAATCTCTTCAGCTTCAAAACAATCAACTTACTGGAACAATTCCAGACCAAATTTCCAATCTTTTTCGCCTTCAAGAACTAAACTTAAGTTCAAACATCTTACAGGGCTCTGTACCATGGAACATAAGCAAGCTAACCAAACTCACTACCCTCGATTTATCGATGAACCACCTAACAGGAAAAATTCCTGGAGAAATCTCTCTGTTTCCTAGCCTTAAAGTTTTGAACTTGGGTCGAAATAATCTTTTCGGTGCAGTTCCATCATCTATAGCAAATCTTTCATCATTGGAAGAATTGACTTTAGGTACTAACTCTCTTAGTGGTAATATTCCCAGTGATTTAAACCGTCTTCGAAACTTAAAAGTTCTTGATATTACAATAAATAATTTAACTGGCTTAGTTCCTCCTCCAATTTATAACATGTCTTCTTTGGTTAATTTAGCCTTAGCTGCAAATGATTTGTGGGGTAAACTTCCAAGTGATATTGCTTTTACTCTACCAAATGTTTTAGTTCTAAATTTATGCGCTAATAAATTTAGTGGAACAATTCCTGCTTCTTTGCATAATCTTACAAATATTAAAGTCTTTAGGATGGCATGTAATCATCTTCAAGGAACAATCCCACCAGGTTTAGGAAATCTTCCATTTTTGGAAATGTATAATATTGGTTACAATAGAATTGTGAACTCTGAAGATGATGGCCTTGGATTTATCAATTCTCTCACAAATAGTACTCATTTGAAATACCTTGCTTTTGATGGTAACCTTTTTCAGGGTATGATTCCAGAATCTATTGGGAATCTTTCTAAGGAATTGCAGAAATTGTATATGGGAAGCAACAATATTTATGGTACTATACCAGCTTCAATTGGTGGTCTGAACAGTTTGACTTTGTTTAATTTGAGCTACAATTCTATCCAGGGTGAAATCCCACCTGAAATTGGTCAATTACGGAGCCTCCAGTCATTGGTTTTGGCTGGAAATAAAATCACAGGAAGAATTCCAGACTCTGTTGGGAATCTGTTC
>CATIWJ010003329.1:0-20208 GCA_949640765.1 Croton laevigatus | reverse complement strand
ATGATAGAGTTGAGCTTCGTGTTTTGGGTGAAGTTGGTGCTAAGATCCGTGTACTTGATTTCGACTCTCCTGGAGTTCAGGTCAGCCATTTTTAGCCATTCTCTCTTTCTTCATTATCTCTGCATCTATTTCTGTTTTTTTCTTCATAATTTCTGAAATATTGTATGTTCCTCATCTGGGTTTGGATTAAATTCAATACCCAATATTCCCCATTTCCAAATTTGGCTTACAATTAATTTTCCGGTGTTAATTTTTGGAATTTTGTTGAGTCTTACTTCCTTTCTAGGCATAGACTGATAGAATTTTTTGTTTCTAACTAATTTTCAGCTTATGGGTTATCTCTTAGCATAATAGGCTTAGCATTGTATTATCACTGTTTGATAATTTTTTCTTCTGGATTCCCCAATTTTCTCATTTCTCTTCTACATCAAAATTTCCTATTGAAATCCAAGTTTTGGGTATTCTAAATGTTAGATTTCCACTCCTAATTATCATTTCTTTTGTCTCTTTAGACGAAGCTTTTCCTCTAGAAATGGGATTTTGGGCTCTGATTTTAGTTTTTCCAGTTGGGGTGTCTTGTCTGTATCACTGAACCGCACCCACCTTCTGTCCCACACACACTCCCACTAATGCTCGGACCCTTTTGTTGCTAACATGCGCTACCCAATTAATTACAGTTATCTATAGTGCGCCGAATTTAGGTTGTGTTATTTTTCTTTAGGAGCGCATGTTTTTTTTTTTTGTTTTTTCTTGGATACTCTCTCTTGGGAAGGATATTCTTGCTTATGTGCTCTCTTAGTTTAGCTTATTTGTATATTTGACCCCCTTTTTTGGACACATCCTTTTCTTCCAATAGTGCCCTTTGATTTTGATTTGATTTGTATTGTTGACCCTTGAGAAATTGATAAGTAAATGAATCTTGGATTTATTTATGCCTTAATACCGTCTTTTCAATTTTTTAAAAAGCATAAAAACAAGTTGCTATAAGGCAAAATTCTTTAACTTTATTTTTATTGTTATTATTGTTGATGGCCGCTAATTACTATGATAAATAATTGCTTTCTTTTCAATCTCTTTCTTGAGACACACCAATGTTGCCTAGGCAATGTGCAATTAGATTTCACTTTCCTCAAATAGCAATTTGAGTAATTTTATAGCTAATGGTATGCCTTAAGATTATTTTCATCCCCACTTATGCTAATGAGCTAGACACTTAGAATTGGTTCTCTAATTCATGCATTTTTGTTTCGGCCATCCTTGCGTAGTTGAGCCCAAAAAATTTAGTCATTCACGATTGTTTGGGTAGATTTGGCTTTTGTTTGAGCTCCACCCTTTACCGCATAACTTTGGATGATGGTAAAACCCATTAATTAGAATTCACCGAGTTTGGGTCCGTTTACGGGTAGTAGCGGCCTCCTATATATAAGAAAAGACCAAGTTAGTTGCATTGAAGTGGTAAAATTACATTGAGATAGACTTGGTATTGTAATGTGAAACCATAAATGACTAAAGTGAGCAATGTAGAATGTAAATTGTTCTGTGGTAACAAATGTCAAATTGCATTCTCGAGTCTTGAAATGGTGACTTTTAGTGAGAAAAATGGTTTTGTCTTGCCATGTGAAATGGTGACTTTTGGGGCCCTTGTGTGGCCCTTTAAGAGAAAATGTAATGGGATCCAATGTTTTTCCTTGCCTCTTATTAGTACGGATCTTGTATTGTAAATAGGCCATTGTTTTGCATCATTTTTAAGAATCCAATTGCTTGGATTCTTATAATTAATGCATTCTAAGAAGGGTAAATTGGCTTCTCATCATAGGTTACTGCTAGGATTGGGAAATCAAATTTGGGGCTAAATATATATGGGTTTGGAAGGATTGAGCTTATTTTCACTGTAGAATGGAGTTA
This sequence comes from Croton laevigatus, assembly GCA_949640765.1. NCBI lineage: Eukaryota > Viridiplantae > Streptophyta > Magnoliopsida > Malpighiales > Euphorbiaceae > Croton > Croton laevigatus. The sequence goes on along the minus strand of CATIWJ010003329.1, from coordinate 18,303 downwards.
AAGCCCCTTACAGGATGTTAAGGTCCTGGTTGGATCCTGACCATTCCCCCTCCACTTCCTCTTGTAAACATGGAATAAAAAAAAAAAAAATTCAAATTGTAAGCTTTAGAACTAAAGGAAAGATTGTTGGGTAGGCTAGGATAGGATAAGCTCCTGCCAATCATTTCTTAGTAAAATGGTGTACAGAACACGGTCACAGTAGTACTAATAAAATACCGTAAAATTTTATGTTCCTGTAACGTGGAATGACACATTGAAGTTCATAATTTTCAAACATCATTCTGCAGGCAATAATTAGCGCGTGATTGTTACTTCCTTGAAAAAGTTTGCCTTCTTTCTCACTAATACTACTATTATACTAGTAGTGGTACTACTATTTGCTTGTCTTTGAAATTCCAACTTCATTTTTGACGAAAAAATGAGTAAAAGTAAAGTTATAATCTTTTCTTATTACACATCATCTCCATTCTAATTTAGCATAATGTAGATTTATCTTGTAGCATTCCCTATTGTAAATTTGGTGAAAAAAAATATATTAAGGGTAAAATAGTCATTTAAAAAATACCTGAGAAGTGAGACTTTTGAAACATACGTGTATTTTTCCCTTTGTTATTAGTGCACTTGGTTTTTTTTTATGCGCTAGCAAATGAAAATATACAGTATGTTCTTTTTTCCCTCTATTGTTTTGGACTAATTGCCTAAACACAAGAAAACCTGTGTTTTCTTTGTTTGTTGTTTAATTATATATTGATTATCATTTATGTTTATTTATTTTTCATTTGATAATTGGGCAGGTTTCAGTGAACTGTGCTATAGTGATAAGTCCAAGAAAGCAATCACTTACTTACAAACAGTGTGGATTTGATGGATTGAATGTCTGACTCTTGTTTTTCACAAAAAAGATAAAAATGGAAAATCAAAGAAGAAGATGAAGAATTTTCTTGTTTCTTTCCCATTAGTATTTTATTTATTTCTTCTCTCTGGGGTAGAGCTAAACAAGAGGGAGTGGAGAGAGAGAAGACTAGAAATTAAAGTTAGAAAAGGAATTGGTAAAAAAAAAAAAAGGCCCCATATCCTCACATGGGTGCATTTGGAGTTGAATCTAAGGCAAAGATAGTTTAAAAGAAGAAGAAGAAGAATAGTTTAAGAGAAGAAGAAGAGGGTAATGGAAAATATAATTTTCTAAATGGGAAATCAAAGTTTTTCCCAAGATTTTGCAGAATTTTAATATTGTTTTTGCTTTTAACTTACTTCACTTGGGAGCAAAAGAAAAAGGAAGAAAAAAAAAATTGATGATTGCGTGTAAAGTTGTAAGAAGACTCATCTCATCTTAGTAAGTAGAGTAATAATGTTATTGCAGTTCCATAATATACCCAATTGGCTTTTTGTGAAATTTGGTGGGGTTGCATTGTCATTTTCGGCCACTTCTGCATATTTTCAGAATTCTGCTGCCTATGAACATGGTATTGGGCAAAAGGTTCTTTTGGTTTCAAGGTTATGCTTTTATGGAAGGAGAAATTAACATAATTGGATTCGGACTGTAGGGGTGTAATTTTTTCAGTATGGTATGGAATGGATTGACCCAATTCCAATTTCATTTTTAAAATATTTCGGGAATCAAAATTTTATTCCATAATGTTCTAAATATTTTTCGAATTTATATATTTAATTTTCATTTTTTCATATTATTCTGTTGAAATTCGGTATGATATTTGATAATTCAAATGTTTTTTTTAAAGAAATTGCGAGACCATTTTTTCCCGAATAGTAATAAATCCGAAATACAAGTGGTGGAGGAACTCTCCAAAAGGTTAAAATATGGGTTTTTTATTTTTTGTCGTTGAAGGTGGTGGCAGCTTTTTTTCTGGTTGCCGAAGGTGGTGGTAGTGATGGTGATATTTTTTCCAGATGCCACGATGGATGTGGCAGCAGTGGTGCTGAACTGTTTGTTTTTGAGTTAGGGATCGTTGAGGGTTTTATATGCTAGTTTAGGTCATGTTTAGTGCATTATTAAAAGTTTATATTATTTATTATTTTTCAAAATATACTATTTTAAATGATTATGAAAGACATAAAAAAAATCCAACTAGAAGATTTTCTTTTTACGATAAGAAAGCAACTCCTATGAATCAATATAATTTAATGGCCCACATAAATAAAACACATGTAGATCATCATAACTTAAGAGAAACAATAATGGTATTAGATTGAGAAAAATTCAACTTCAATCCCAAACAACTTGTTACAAGTGTACTTATTATTATTAGGATAAACTCAAAACTAAAGGAGACAAATTAAATTTGATGGTCCTCAGCCTTGACATCGGCTCAAACTATACGGGCCGAATTCGAATTTGACTCGGCTCAGTTCAACTCGGTTAGATAAAAGACAACACTAATAATACGCTTGTCAAATGCAATTCGAATTCAATTGATGAACCAAAACCAACCACCACTTTGGAATTAAACATACCTATCATGTCTTATAAGTCCATTTTTAAAGGCCCATGACCCAAATATTGGGTATGGTCCAATACGAATTAAATTAAAATTAAAAGCATCGAGACACCGTAACCGTACAAAACACTTTTCAAGTTAATAACGTAGAAGATCATTATAAAAAAATAAAATTAAAAAAAAATAAGATTTTCTTCAAAGATTCCCACAGAATCGGCCACGTAAACCCTAAACATGTAATCCAGGCTCTCAAGATAAATACCGAAATTTAAAACCCGCCACTCGTGTGTTCATTTTTCACTGCCAAAATTCTCAAAAACAAAATCCAGCCAAAACTGAAAAAGCTCTACAACAGATAAGACCGCCACCGCTGGTATTCTACTACTCTTTTCAAGACACCTTCGATCTCTCTTATTTTCTTTTCTCTGTTTGGTTCGCTAGAAAAATCGAAGGATAATGTAAATAAATCGAGCTATTTTGTGATATTTTTTGGTTTTTCTGTTTGATTTATTCTTAGCTTAGCAGGAAAAAGCTAATGTGATTCTGTTTTGAATTTTTTTTTTTTTTTTTGAAAACAGAGAAAAATGGATCGGTACCAGAAGGTTGAGAAGCCAAAGTCTGAGGCAGCTATTAATGAGAATGAATTGAGGATTACTGCTCAAGGAAGGATGAGGAATTATATTTCTTATGCTCTTTCACTTCTTCAGGTTTTCCGCCTTTTTTTTTAATGTTTTGTTTATTTTTTTTGAAATTATTGGACTTATCTGGTTTAATTTTCTGCAGGAAAAAGGAACCGATGAGGTTGTACTGAAAGCTACTGGTAGAGCAATCAATAAGACTGTGATGATTGCTGAGTTGCTAAAGGTGTTCATCTGGTTTTGCAAAATATTTACTCTTGAATTTGTGCTCTGCTTTAATAGTTTTTTATTTGGCGTATGATTGATATTTGGCTTTCTTTATTTGCCATTGCTAAATTTATCTTATCTAGATACATCCTTTACACTCTTGCAGTATATGACTTATTGAAATATTGAGTCATTGAGTTTTGTAACAATAGATATCTATCTGGTGCTATGTATCAGATTTCCCCTATTTTTCATAACTTATGCTGAAATACATCCATTTGTAGAGACGGATTGTTGGCCTTCATCAGAACACATCAATTGGATCTATTGATATAACTGACACATGGGAGCCCCTAGAAGAAGGCCTACTTCCGTAAGAAATCAAATGTTCTTCATCTATTTATGTGTTTAAGCTCTGATACTATATTGTGATAATTATTGTGACATGGTCTTCTTTGTGCAGCCTAGAAACCACTCGCCATGTTTCTGTTATCACAATTACTCTTTCTAGGAAGGAGCTTAACACATCCTCAATCGGGTAAATGGCAAACTGATTAGGGCATTAACATTTATATCTCTGTTTTTGTGTGTGTTGATGGATTGCGTTGCATGATTTTTTCTGTTGGAGGTAGATGGAGCTCAAATTTAATCATTAGGATGAGTTGTATACCACGTGATAAATAAATTTTTAGTTGCGAGCAGGCTCATGTAAAGTACAACGTGCTTTTATTATTTTCTCTTCTTAGATGTTCCGTTGTGGTAGGAGGAATAATAGAAGGTTATAATATTTCATTGGAAGTGATAGTGCATTCCTAATGCTTTATTGGGGTTTAGAATCTGACTTAAATTTAGTTTATCAAGCAAGAATCTTGTTAAATCTGGAAGTGAGGTAAGTAATGTTAAGGAATTGGGGTTAATGGTTATAAACTTACAATACTTGAACATCAAAAAGTGCGATCCAAACTTGAAATTCATGTCAGCAAAAAATAAGTACGTGTGAAAGTGATATATGAAGTATATCACTTTTTTGGGCATGTTTCTATGCTTAACAAATTACATACTTATCTTCATCTGCTTCCAGCTGCTGTTAGATAGAAAGTATTTGATCAACAACAAAGCCTTAGTCCCAAACTTGTTGGGGTCTGTTGTATGGATCTTCTACTATAATCCACTGAAAAATAATGAATAAATAAATTTATAAATATAAAAACATAAATATAGAATGAAACCGAAACTAGGTAGGATCTAAGACATAGATTCTATGCCTCTACTCTAGCCTATCACTAACTAAACCTTCATCTATGTATAATGTCTTCAGACCTCTAGCAATAACCTCTCTCCAAACAGTCTTAGGTCTACCTCGATCCTCCAAACATACTTGTCTTCATCCTTCAAAAAAAAATTACTTATCTTCACAGTTGATTTTTTTCTTGCTAATGTTGAACTTCATACAGCCAATCCCAATTTTGTTTGGGACTAAGGCTTGTTGTTGTTGTTGTTGTTATAATGTTGAACTTTATATGAGCATGGCTTACACTGAGTTGTACCATTCTAGGTTTTATTTATTGTATCAATTAGTAAAGAATGGCTTGTCATCCTTTCTGTCCTTATTTCTACATTTATGTGTTCAAGTCCAGGAATTATTCTTACCTTATTTATGCTTCTATCTTATGTATGTGAACATATTTCATTATCTTTGTAGTTTGAATTTCTCTTTCGTTCTCCATTACTCTTAATTTTCATCTTTTTCTTGTTTAAAATCCTGCCTTTTAAGTGCTTGGAACTATACATGTTCGTTTGGTTACGACATGCTTTCTTGCATCCATGTTGTCTACAGTGATCAGAGTTACATTCTTGTTGATCCTTCCTTTCTCTTGAAATGACAGATATCAACCCCCAATCCCTGCTGATCAAGTGAAGCCATTAGCTGAATATGACGATGAACGAGGTAAACTGACTTTTCTCTTTTTTACTTGCTCACTTCTATTCCATTCTTGTATATTATATGTGTCCAATAGGATCTGTGATTTTTGCTAATAAAGCATTTAAATCTGTAATAGAAGAATGCTGTCTGTTTTATGCTCTGTACCTTGGAACTTAGCCTTATGAAAGCGAAGGTTGTCGTGGTTAGAGAAAGAAAAGATGATATGACAGTTATCAACATTCAGTGTTTTCAAAGGAGGTACTGCCATTTGGAAGTCGCAATGTATTTTTCATGAAAACCTCAACCTTTTAGGTGGATGGTAGATCTTTAGTACATGTGATATATAATTGCAAAAGTCATAATGGCAGTGATGAAAAAAAGGGTCAAATTTCCTAATCCACAACGGATGTCTCTTTAGTGGGTGGGTAAGTATAGGAATACTGTTTTTTGAGAAACGAATATGCTGATGATTAAGATCTTTTGGTGTTAAAGTAGTCACAATAGGAAAGTGGTGAGTACTCATAACGGTTAAACTTGGATACTGTAGCCTTTTAATGTTTTGAGACCACTGAATTTGTTGCAATGGAATGAACAAGTGACGGTCACATATATGTCATCGTTAATTGTTTTTCCGAAGTTCATTCTTGGAAAAAGTTAAATGCAGCTGCATCAATGTGTCACTTGTGAACCTAGTCCATTATCTTTCTAGAGTAGCAACAGCCGTGGTTGGTTTATTTGTTTTTTTTTCTGCAGGTAATAGCAATGGTGTTGTAGAACATAGCAATGGTGGTTGGGATGGTGGCCGAGGATATGGTGGTAGAGGTAGAGGCCGTGGAAGAGGTCGTGGTGGTTTTCGAGGACGTGGTAGAGGAGGTTATGGTGGTGGAAATATGAAGCAGGAATCAGGTTATTACAACGGTTATGGTGGACCTACTGGAATGCCTCAAAACCGTGGTTAGTCCTTTTCCTCTTTTCATGTTATTTTCTGGGTTATGGTTGTCTACTGTGTTCAAAGTTGTATCAATAACAATGACATGTGAAGCTTTTCTCTTCTGTTAAAGTCATTACATTTTTTAGATGGATGGTTTTAGTAGCCTCTCCATTAGAGTTTTATTGTTGCTTATCAGTTAAGTGATCATTGGTGCTCTATAAGTTTTGCTGTGAGGGAGTCATTTCTCTGCTGTTTTAGAAATTAAACAATCCATTAGCACTTGCGTCAAAAATATGTAAACTCATCTTGTTTCTCTTGTGATTCTCATCTTTCTGATGTGGGACTAGATATTAGTTTTGTAGGTTTCCTTCCTCAAGAAAAGGATTTTATCTATTTATTTTTGAGCTTGGTTGAAATAAGGGAGAGAGGAATTTTACTTTTTGGCTTGAAAATTGAAGGCTGAAAAAAAAAAAAAAGGAACCAATTTGTATTTTGATGTCAAGCTAAACAAGTTAATGGGGGTATGGAACATCAAACTCAAATTTGACAAAATGCTAGGGACTTGGACACTTTATGAGCTAATTAAAATTATTTGGTCCGTTCTTTGCGATACATGTGCATACTTTGGTCATGTGCATACTTTGGTTGTCTTAGTTATTTGTATAACAGCAGAAATGTTGCATCTGAGTTTCCTTTTTCATTTTGTTTTCCCTGTTGTGTACTATGTTTGTCTTTGTCCGCTTTATCCTTTTATTAGTGTTTATTCGAAAGTTGTTGGAAGTGATTTACTAAAACTGTTGTTGCATGGTCTTGTTTCAGGTCGTGGTCGGGGAAGGCCTCGTGGTGCTCGAGGGGCAGGGTTTAGAGCTGGTGCACCACCAGTCCAAGCAGCTGCATAACTGGCAGTTTCAGGCATTTGAGGTAAAAAGCCTAAGTTGTCAGTGTGAAAAGATGGTTCGTAATTGAATGTTCCAATCTGTCTTTTTATCTTTTCATAAAAAAATGGAAGTGCAAAACAAGAAGTTTCCATACTTTCTGAGACTGGAAATTGTTTTTCGTAAGCTGCATTTTTGTAGTTAGGTAAAGTTACTTGCAGTACCATTAGTTGCTAGCCGGTTAACAAGTATTATTTCACTATGTTAGTGTTGTACAATTCTTGAGTTCGAATTTTTTCCCCCTATAAATAACAGATTTCATTTGTTTTTATATATTATCAAATAGCATTGATTTTGTATTGCTCCATTTTCGGCCTTAATGCTGTACTTGAATTGCGATGAAACGAATCCCATTTTTGTTGAATCCTTTTAGATGAATTCTACAAAATTTTGAGGATTTTGCATAGGATTTCAGATTTTTTTTTATTAAGCATTTTTGGAAGTGATAAACAAGCGGATATTTGAATTCCTCAGTAACTGAGAAAAGGAATTTAGATGGAAAACTGCAATTGTTGATTTTTCTGGCAACTGAAATTGAGGTAAATCTCTGTTAAAAAAAAAAGGAAATGAGTTAAATCCTGGAAGACGCATCAGAATCCAGAATGGATAAAAGGTTTTGAAGAATATTCAGGAATCGTGCGTTTTCAATTTAGCACAGTATTACACTATTTGGTTGTTGGTAGTAAAAAGAAAAGTTAATGAGGTTATGGAAAATGGTAGCATTTACTATTTACGTTATTGATTATTTATCTAATTTTAAAAGCAAAATTATTATATTTAAAATTTATGTAATTTAGTATTTTATTTTATAAACTATTATTATTTATTAAATTGTTAAAATTTTCTTATAAAAATTAAATAATTATACAAAATTAGTTTATTAAATGATTTGAATAATTTTGATAAACATTTTACTAGTTAAACGTGAAAATAAAAAAAAAGATTAGTCATACTTCAAATTTTAGTATAATAATCAGTAGTTAAGTTATAATTGATTATAGAGAAAAATAAAATGTTGAAATATAATTTATATTAAAAAAAATACTATAATTATAATGTGAGAATAAATAATGATTTTATTTATGAAAATTAAGTAATTAATTTTAAAAGTTAATCTTTCATGATTGTCCCTTTTCCAAATTTCAAAATCATTCTAAATAATGCAAAGAGCTTAATGGTAATGTTTCAAAATATTTAAAGTTGATAATTGTAGTTATTACAATGAGTACAAATCATTTCTAACTATTATTGAAAATGATGCACATATACTTAAATTAAGCAATTAACAATTTTTACTCTTGATCTTAATTTACATGCCATCTTAAGTAAACTTTAAATTCCATATTAATTTTGTGGTTAACATATGTATATATTCTCATATATTTGTATAATTATACTACTTTTGTATTTGTCAATTATTTATATTTTTTTTTTGGTGTATTTTTTAATTCTTTTATAATAAATTTTGTAATTGTTTATTATTATTTCTTTATTAGTATTGGTGAAAAAGTAAAATTTTTAAAGGGTTAGTAATTGTTTATTATTATTCCTGTTTTCGTATTGGTGAAAAGCTGATTTTATTGGTATTGATGAAAAATGAATGTAAATATTTTTACATGTTGTTTGTGTTATTAGATCAATTTGTAATTGGGCTTATTTTATTGAATTGTTATTAGTGTTCATCTATTTATATTTGTATATAAATCTGTATTTCATTAATTTCCTTAGCATTTTTCTTGATTATATTATCTTGTAAAAAGATGGTGATTTTAACTTACATATACATACACTGGAATTTCATTTTGTATGTGTGAGTTTTTCTTGTAAAAATGTGGTGATTTTAACCTATACTTATGAGAATAAAATACATTAATTTTATTTATAAAATTTTTGATTATCGATTCTTAGTTTTAAATCCAGTTCTAATCAGAAATCGGAACCAAATTTGCATGCAAAAATTTTAGATCTCGATTTTGCTTTAATTTCTCTAAAAGCGCTTCTTTACCGATTTTGATTCGTTTCAATTCTCGGTTCCGATAAAAAGCGTTGTGACCCATCCACACACCTAGTTTGGAACCAAAAAACTGTTTGTGAAAACCGAAACATTTTGGTTTTTTAAAATAACGGACCAAACCAAATACAGTAACTTTGGTCTGGTTAATCGGTTTGAAACTGCTGCCTCAAACCCAAAAATAAATGGTAAAAATTTAGAGAAATTCTCTGTTCATAGAAAATAGCTAGCGAGAGCAAGTAGTTATGGACTTCGCTCCGCTCAATGAAGCATTGGCCTCCAAATCCTATGATAAGATTTCCGATATTTGCGATCAACTCATGCTCAAGGCAATTTTTCTTCTTTCGATTTCTATTTCCTGTTTTGATTTGTTGCAAATGCTCAGTTTTTTAATTTTTTTATTGTATAATTCCATTTGGTTGATTAATTAATTATTCCCTTAATCGAAACCCTAATTCCTTTTGTTTTCTTTATATCAGTTCGCAGCGGAAGGGCTTCAGTTTCAGGAGGAATGGCCTTACGCGATTCATCTTTTAGGCCACATTTATTCCAATGATATGTAAGTCATTGTATCTCTTATTAATTTTGTGTACTCTATTGGTTTCAAATGCCTTGTGATGGATTTTAAATTTTATATATTAGTTCCTTGTTTTTGCTAGTCATATAGGGAATTAGGGCTTGGAAATTTAGTTTCGAGCAGAAATTCAATGTTTTAGTGAATTTTTCTTTTTTAGTTTTAAGATATTTCGGTGAGTTCTATCTATTATTTTATTGAAGATTGAGGTGTTGGAGTTATGATATCTATTTGCTTTGGTTTCGGGGTTTTGTGTTTTTGTCTGGCTTTAGTTGGTGTGGTTAGGGGTTTTATATATTAAGTGATGATCATGCAGTAACAGTGCTCGATTCCTTTGGAAATCAATACCTCCTGCTATAAAAGAAAACCGGCCAGAAGTGGTTGCCGTTTGGAAAATTGGTCAAAGATTATGGATGCGTGACTATGCTGGTGTGTACGAGGCCATTCGTGGTTTTGAATGGAGTCCAGATACTCTGGTTATTGTGGCTGCATTCGCAGGCTAGTTTTACTTAAACCTTTTGTTTTAACACACTTCAGTACTGTCATTTAGTTTTGGATAGTGTACTAATTTATTGACGTTACTTCTATTTTTTTAGTGTCGCGATCTTAGTTTAGTATAGAATCAGAAATTTGCTATTTGAGACCTTAAAGTTTTATCTTTGTTTCTGAGCTCTCCTCTTTCTCTGCCACCCTTTGATTGTTTCTTTTTGTGTTTTGCTAAGAATGCTCGTGTGAGCTTAAAGTGAAGTGATAAATATGTTGATGGCTTCAGAAAGCTAACTTTTTGCAAGGCCTATATATGTAAAGAGAAAATGAAAATTTATTCAATGACAATGATGTCCTCAGGTGCTTTAAACCATGAGAATATAGTCCTTGAAATGCCTGGGAAATTTTAAAGAAGTTTTACTTGTTAACTTCCAACTGCTGCTTACCATGCAGAAGATTCATCTTACTTGCCTTATTATAGCATGGGAAGCATTCTGGTCTTCCTTCATCTGAAGAGATGAGATTGGTTTTTGCTATTAGTTAATTAGAAGTGCAGAAAGTTGGAACTAAAGAGCTCATAACCATTATCAGAAGCTATTTATTTACTTGCATGGATGAAGAATTTGATTTGTATCCAGACTACTATAACAATTCCACATGATGAAAGTTTCCATTATGGGATAATTGAAGAAAAATGTGGTAACTTAAGTTGGGGTATTGATTTATTTCTGTGTATGAAGAATTCAAATATGTAAATGTAATCAGTCAACCAGAACAATTCCTCATATTGAATGTTTCCATTTCGGGACATGCGAAGAAAAATATGGTAACTTAGTAGTAGAAAGTAGAAACTACTTGTAAAATTGTGTTACATTAAAGAAGCTCTGAGGTGTTCTCAAGCAATCATATCAACAATCAAATGCCCTGGAGTAGCAAGTAGTGGTAGAAATTTTGACCTGACTGAAAATCGAACATCTATTCATTTGTTGTTTTTTCTTTTTAAATTTGAATGTTATCATAAGAAGGCTGTACACCTTTGTACTAATGTATGAAACCATAAGTTATTTTGTGAGTACATTCTCATATCAACGGAATGTTACATTTTAAATTATTCTTTCATGCAGAACTTTACACCAAGAAGATGTTTCAGCTATTGCAATCTGCTTATTCAACTATAAGCATTCAAGACACAGCTCGCTTTCTAGGAATGAATGAGGATGATGCTGCAAACTGTAAGAATTTGTTTCTCTTTATGTCCTATTTGTTCTAAACTTAAGCATGCGAGCTAGTTGCAGCTCTTTTGTTCTGTGAAGATTAATTCTGAGATCTCTCTTTTTTCTCCCTAGTACCTGTGGAGTTGAGAATGTCATACACTCATAGTCATGTGTAGGTTAAATGGTCGCTAGGTTAAAATCTTAGCCAAGACATGGGCACATTGATGTTCCCACATACGCCCAAGGGAAGGTGGGCCATAAAAAGATATTAAACGATGCTAGATATATTACTGCCTGAAGCAGTTGTCAAAATGTACAGTTGGTATCCTTGGTGGGCAAAATCTGTTCCGCTGTCAAGCTCACTTCAATTAATTAGTTCCAACCACTGTAGCAATCGACTTCTTCACCTGAACGTGAAGTATATCAGGTTTACATTCATAGAAAAGTGACAAACCCTAACTGTGAACCCAACAAACGTTTCATTTAGTTGGCACTATGAAATGCCTGAGAGGTATTTTTCAAAACCACTTAGGATCAAATATTGTTTGTCAGTACAATAGAATCATCAGAAATTTTCTTTTTAGAACTCCAAACAATATAAGTGAAACATTGGGTGGAAGTTCTTTTGCTCTGTTGAGACCTAACAAAAGATTAAGTTAGTAATTCATGCACATTGATGATTTTATCAAAGCCCTAATGAAACATTGGTTATGAGCGGCTGCCAGTAGCAAATACGAATGCTTACGGATTGTTTACTTGAAGTAAATCATTGAAGCTTTGATTAGTTCTACACATTTCAATTTCTTCTCCTTAATCTTGTGTCCTAGACTGGACACAGCATGATTGCTAATTAGATTACAATTGTCATATGCAGATGTACTACAGCAAGGTTGGATTGTTGACCCATCATCTCAAATGCTCACTGTGAAGAAACAGCCTGCTGTGACAGAGCAAAAACTGGATTCTAGTAAGCTACAGCGTTTGACAGAATATGTATTCCATCTTGAGCATTAATCATACTTAAAAAAAAATCACAGCTTTTGTTCTATGCTCTCTTGAGATTTAGATCCTTTAGATTAAATGAGTACATACTTTGAAGATTTTCAGAACTTGCTAACATGATCTGCTTTTTCTGTCACTCCTCTAATTTGGCATTTTCCAGTGATTTTACTAGAGCTTCTGCCTTCTTCCATTATTTAGTTGGTAGTGATAGATAATAGCACAACATTTTCCAGAAACAGTCTCTTAGGTCGGATCAATATATATGTTAGCTAATTATTTTTTTGGTGCTAATTACATAATTAAACTAGAAATAGTAGCAGCTAAGAAGAAATGATAAGATTTTATACTGTTTCTTTGTTGCACCAATTTCTTGCTGCCCCAATCAGAGCAGAGGTTGTTGCATTATTGGAAAATCCTCGTCTTGTTTTTGGTTTTATTGAAATCTATTTCCTGTACTTACACTTGTTAGGTACACGTTTCTTTTGATAAGGACCTCCATGATTTTCTATTGATTTTGATGTGCAAAATTGATGTCCATGACACAAAAAGAGTAAATTACTGAAATGAAAAATCATTACTTGCTTGTTTTTTAACATTGTAATCACTTTTTCTTTTGCTTCCATTATTAATATCATGGAAGCAAAGTTACAAAATACAATTCTATCTTCTTAGGATAATGATAGGAAGTTGAAGTGCACCATTGAAACTCCCTCCTTTTTTAGTAGAGAACTCCTTGAATAAATGGTCAGATCATTTTCATTTTCAGTAGGCTGTAGTTTGTTGAATCAATTGTCTTATTAAATTGCTAGATTATATGGGGTGTAAATTACTTGCATCAGCTGTCCTAAATTGCCGAATATTGGTTGTTTGTTTGTTTGAGTGCATATTGACTTATTGTTTATTATTCTTTTTATTGAGTACAAGTTATTTAAAAATAAATTGTAATACCTGTAAAAGTGACTGTTCAACAATCGCTTTATGATTGATAAAAATAAAAAGGAAATACATGGATCCTAGTTATTAATATAAATATTTAAAATTATTTAAACAGCATGTCTCATCCAATATTTGAGTTGGAAAATTGTTGGTAAATAGATATTAAAAAAAAAAAAAGGGAAAAAAGAAATGGTAAGTATAAAATAAGTCGGTGTAAATAAATTTATTTGAGTTGGTAATGTAATTCCCTTTAACCAAGCTAAGAGGATTATTCTGCATGTGGAGACACAGTTTTGATGATATTTAGAACATACAATAAATTAAAATTTTCGATTTATACATAAATTTTTAATTAGAAATATTTACATATTTTTATAACTATAGTATATGCTCAACTAAATGCCTATATGCTCTTCACTTCGCCTTTGATGTGCCACTTTGATATTGCTTTTTTGATGATTTCTATCTGTGTGCTTTATCTATATAATTTACGAGTTTAGAAAACTAAATTCGCTAAGTATTACACTTAGTGGTTATTTTAACAATGTGACAGTAAATACATATAAAATCAGATAACATTTTAGCTAAAACAATTATTAATAATAAGATCTAAAAATATACACATACATTCATATTTTCATAACACAATTCAAACATGGTTTATCTAGCTATGCTTTCTATCTGGTTCATGATTCTCTGTGTTGTTTATTAAATTGATTTATTTTCCCTACCAACTTCTTCTCTCACTGCTTAATTGTTGTTTATTTATTAGTTGGCTACTTAGTTCTTTTGCTTTGCTCTACAAGGTTGTTTTGTTAGACTATTGTACAGTAAGGAATAGATTATAATATGATAGGTCGATGTTTCTTTATAATATTGTATAAATTTGGCCGAAGTTGCTGTATGATGCATGTATGATAGTATGATGCCTTAATCTGTCTGCATGAAGTAGTACTTTTATATTATTTCATTTTCTTTCTAAATGTTTGAATAAGTTTGTCTAACTATCTGTTACTACTTATTGTCTATTTATCTTTTTGTCTATTACTTCTGTCTATTTATCTGTCATATATATGTATTTTACTATGGTTTGGTCTTTCATGACTCGTTGATTCCGTTAATGACATTTATACTCAATGATTTACGACTTAATACGTATTCTACTCGAATGACAAAATGACCCAATAAATAGTATATTTTTACCCTATGAGCAATAAAATACAATAGGGTTTCCTAAATTTTGACACTTAGTAAAATATGTTGTATAATTCTTTTCAAAGATTTCCTAAATTTTGACACTTTGTAAATATGTTGTATAGTTCTTTTCAAAGATTTCTTGAGCTTTTAACACTTGTTATACAAGTTTCTAAATATGTTAAAAGCCTTTTTTTTATATACCATTTATACTAAACAAAAATACCATTTGAATTAGTAAGTTAAGATAACAAACTTTTCCTCTTTAACTCACCATTGACCATTTGGCCAAGTGTAGAGCAATTAGGGCGTATGTTTTTAAAATTTTTCTAAGTTTACCCTCTTTTTTCCTAACATATTTTAGCATGTCTTACCATTAGTGTGCCCAAAAATATTTGTTAAACTCTCCAAATCATTCATAAGCTAGACTAGTGAATAGTAACTTTCACTTGACTATTCTCTCTTTAATCCTTAATAACTTTTGACTCACTAACCTAAATTCAATGATTCTTATTGTTAATTAAAGTAGACATGTAGAACTTTTTGTGGTTTAAGTTTCAGATTAAAATTATATACACATAATTTTTAATTGCATCCTAAACTCTTACTTACTGACTGCATGTTTCATTCTGCGTATAATCCGCTAATTTATTTATAACTTTATTTATACAGTTCCGATTAAGCTGATTCTTGATTCTATTTAAATCAGACACATAAAGTTTCAATGCACATTAATTTCAGATTAAATAAATCTATATGTAAATCCTGGCACTATTTCTAAGCTAGTCCCACGGACTGTCCTGTTCTATATGCACATAATATACTATTTTGATCATAACTCTTTTATTATAAGTCTAAATGAAGTGATTCTAAATTTTATTTATAGTATGCCTTTACTATTTGTATAGTATCTAACTCTCCATACCAACTTTGTATTCTCGCTTACCATTCTTATAGAGAAATTAGTATACCATATCTTACCAATATACTAGGAAATTAGATGTTACAGTAACAGGTAACCTTTTTATAAGTGAAAAATAAAGTTTGGTAAACAAGTCACTAACACATTCGGTCAATAAATAGCTTATAATTTAAAGACGACTGATTTGTAACTTACATGTAACCTTTTTTTTTTTGGAAGAGAATTATAACTTATATGTGGCTCTAATTAACTTGTAAATGCAACTTTAATCAACGTATAAATATGGGTAAACATGAGCTATTGAATATGACGTGTGGAAAAAAATTCGTTTTCATTCCAATTAGGTTGTTTCTAGATTCCTCAATCCCAAACTTTCTTTTCCACACCCCCATCCCCCCGCCACTTTCTTTTCTTTTTGTCTACTGTAACTGAAAAGAACTTTTCCAATTTTTATTTTAAAATAATGCTATAAATATAAATCATTTGAGATGGGGCACACCTGGTCTTCCTTTTTTAAAAATTGATTAAACAGCCACCACCAATCAATGGAATAATTTCCTCGTCAAGTCAACATGACTTGCAGAAATTGATTAGTCAATATTTTTACTTCTAGGTGAAGTGTTTTATTCTGATTAGCTAAACGACAAGAGTTGATGTGTTTTACTCTTAATCATTGACTAAATACTGGGAACCCTTGTGCAAAAAAAAAAATTACATTTTTACTGATTCAACTTTTCCTTTATTATTATTTCTTTATTGGTATTGGTGAAAAAGTAAGTGGTGTGAAGGATTAGTAATTGTTTATTATTATTTGTATATTGGTATTGGTGATTTCTTGGTATTTATATTTTTAGGGTGTAAAGAATTCAAAAAGACGGAGGTAGTAAAATTATACTCTTTCCGTATTGGTAAAATTTTCACTGATTATAGAGAGAATATATCAATTTACGTATAAAAGTTCAATAGCACAGCAGACTGCGTTGGTACAATTATTGCATAATATAATGTAATCTTTGTTTTTCATATAGGCACAATAACCATTTTTATAATATAATGTGAAAAAAAAAGCATTTAAAAAAGTGAGAATAAATAGTTGGTGGATCTGTAAAATGTGTATTATATATTTAGTGGGGGACCAAAAATACAGGCATTAAGAGTAAAAAATAAAAAATAAACAATTTAAAGGACATATGAATTATTTCCATATTTCGGGAAAAAGTATCTCTTACTTTTCATTTCCATTTCCGCATAAGGAGCTGGATGAGAATAAACTCTCATGTTAGAAGTCTTGCGAGGAGCTTCTGCAAATCCCATGGAATTTGCTAGGCATGAGAGAAGATAGGGCTTAATATGGAACAATTTAAAACTCTTGAAAAGAACTTTGAATTGGATAATAAACTTAAACCTGAAAGAAAAATACAGTTGGCTAGAGCTCTTGGTCTTCAACCAAGACAAGATTGCTATTTGGTTCTAGAACAGAAAACTAGATGGAAGACCAAGAAATTAACTTGAAAAAGACTATGATCTTCTTAAAAGACAATTTGAAGCCATTTAATGCTAATAATGATGCTCATCAAAGCCCACAACTAGAAACTTCATGCTGAGATTTGTTTCAATTTTTTTTTTCATATTTTAATGTTTTAAAATAATATTTAAAACATGTAGCAAATAAGTAATAGATACTACCGGTATCTGTGAATTATTTACATTTATTTTTTTGGGTATTTTTTAATTCTTTATATTTTCGTAAGTTTTGTAATTGTTTATTATTATTATTTTTCTATTAGTATTGAAGAAAAAAAAGTAAGTTTTGTAAATAATTAGTAATGTTCATTATTATTTCTATATTAGTATTAGTAAAAAGCTAATTTTCTTAGTATTTGTGTTTTTAAAGTGTAAAGAATTGATAAAATCAGCAGTAGTATGATGCAGGGAATCAAACTCAACATTTTACTTATCAACTTAAAATAATATGTGAAAAACCAACTTTACCATATCCATTAAAACATTTATTTCTTTTTTACATAGTTACGTAGGGTGTCAAACTTAGGAGTAATTATATAAAGTAACTAACCAATAAAATTAAAACACATATCAAAAATAATAAATGAATATATTCGTGTTTTAACTTTATTAGTTGATTAGCTGTTCACATACCGTTAGTATTCAATTCTATAATTTTTAAACTGACAGCCTAATATTGTAATGCGAAAAAAAAAAAAAAAAAGGGTCTATATATGTATAAACTTGTTCTTCTAAAATTCCATACCAAAATCAATTTATTATAGCAATGGAAGAAGCTCTAGTTTTATACCCAACACCAGCCATTGGCCATTTTAGGTCTATGGTAGAGCTTGGAAAGCTCATTTTAACTCAAAAACCTTCACTTTCCATTTTCATTCTTCTTGCTACTTCACCTTACAATTCTGGTTCAATTTCTTCTTACATTTCCAATGTTTCTTCTACCATTCCTTCTATTCACTTCCACCGCCTCCCCACCACCACTCCGACCGCCGCCGCAGCCAACCATGAAACACTCATGTTCGATGTTATTCATCAAAACAAACCTCATGTTCGTCAATCTTTAGTTTCTATCTCAAAAACCCATGTCATTAATGCTTTTATTCTTGATTTTTTCTGTGCTTCTTCTCTTTCTGTTGCTTCTGAGCTTAAAATTCCAAGTTATTTCTTTTATACTTCTGGAGCTTCTTCTCTTGCTAGTTTCTTGTTTATTCCTACCCTCCATGAAAACACTACCAAAAGCTTCAAAGATCTTGAAAATTTTCTTGATATTCCGGGTATTCCGCCGTTAAAAGGCTCCGATATGCCTAAACCGTTGCTTGATCGGACCGATAAGGCTTATGAATATTTTG
>CATIWJ010003321.1:0-14800 GCA_949640765.1 Croton laevigatus | reverse complement strand
GGGTAAAATTGTTGTTCAGGTTTTTTTGTAGTTGGGCTTTATGGGCTATTTTTTAGCTGAAGGTGGATAAGTGTCTTTAAGAATCTTATTAAAATCGTAAGCCCAAAAACATTTAATTTACTTACTTGTAATTGTAAATTAAATTTAATTAAAAAGAAATTTTGATTTTGCAATCATATTGTGATTTTTTTAAAAAAAATTAGGGGCTGGGAGTAGGGGTGAGCAAATGGGTATGGGTAAAATAGGTAGATATTTTAAACGGTTAATTCGAGCAAAATGGATAATTAATTTAGGTAATTTGGGCAATAATCGAGTAACATGTTTTTCGGCTGAATCACTCATTTTGGCCGAATAAGAAAATGACGTTGTTTTACTATTCACTAATACGATGCCGTTTTAATATCTCACACTCATTCATAACCTAATTTTTAAAATTATACTTGATGAACTGAAAATTTATATTTGTATTTTTTTAAAGATAAAAAAAAATAGAATGTTAATTTTTAATTTGGCCAATTCAGAAAAATTCAGATAATTCGGTCAAATCAGGTATTCTAATTCGGCCAAGGTATATACAAATTGGATAACTCGGGTATATATTCTAATTCGAGTAAAACGAGTAAAGGAAAAAAATCTTAATATGCTAATTCGGTTAAGTATCCGTTAAAAATTAATTGATCTACCCAAATGCTCACAAGGGGATTAAAACCTAATATATAATTTATAAACTAAATTATAAGTACATTTGTCATAAAATTATGCGAGGGACAATGCTGTATTTAAATGTTCCGTTTTTGTTTTTTAGTTTGGGCATTGGAATCGAATGGTGGTAGTTTTGACTCGTTGGGAACTTGTTATTAAATTATCCGATTTTAGATTACTAATCGTCTTTTTTAGTTAGTATTTTAAATAAATGAATTGTATAAGAAAAAACAATAGAACTTGGAAAATGTATATTAATGTTACTTATATTGTATTTTTGTAATACCCTAATTATAAAATATTGGTTTTAAATAAAAATGTATCAATTCAAAAATAAAATTGTTATTATTATTATTATTATTATTAGAGAAAGAATTTGAAAATGAAAAAAATGAAAGAAAAAAAAAAAGAAAAGAAACGGGGAAACGCAGGAACGAAAACGAGAAAGAGAAAAGGAGGAAAGGGAAGGGCACATGTGACACCTCATTTTGTCTTATTCATAAAGCGGATTTTGGGTGTTACAATTTTACCATACTATACACAAAAAGTTTTTAGCATATATTAAGTAATTTTTCAAAAAAATTGTGATAAGTTCAATATATTTCATATATGCTATAAAAAAAATAAAATTGGCAAAGTAGTTTATAATATTTTTGTTTATTATTTGTTTGCACTTTGTTTAACTGTTTACCATTATTTTAATTAGAGCTGCAAATGAGTAAAGTCAAGTCGAACATTAGCCTGCTCGAACTCGGTTCATTTATTAAACGAGCAAGCTCAAATTCGGCTCGTTAATTAAACAAGTCTGAATTTTCAGCTCACGCTTGACTCGTTTATTATTCATCCGAGCTCGAGTCAAACTTTTATAGAGTAAACACCAAATGGCTCGCGAGCAGCAGCTCGTTTGCAGTCCTAATTTTAATTGTTTTACTATCAATAATTTATTTTTACTCACTTTTATTTATGATTTTATTTATTTTCTGTTTATACAATGTTTATTTATCTCAATTTCGTTGGCCAGAAAAATTAAAACTCCACCCATGACGGAAAAAAGAATTAAAAAAAAAACTTCACACCATCATGAGTTTCATTGTTGATTTGTAATTCATTTACAAATTTTACCTAATTTAAGGAAAGTAAATTTTTTTTTTGAAAATGAGGAAATTTAAATTATTAGTTAAATAAAGTTAAAAATTATAAAACTCAAATTTAATAGCAGTTTGTAACCGAATAATATAAAAATTAAATTCTATAAATGCTTCTATAAAATTTCGTAAAATTGACTAATTTCCTTAATTACCACATCGAATAGAATCTATGTCAAAAAAAAAAAAACCCACATATAATGACCATTAAAGCAAAATTCAAGTAGGCATGTCATGAAGAAATTGATCATAATTTTTCCAAAAACAACCAATGCGGTAAAGCTTTACACAACAATTGAAAATCCAAATAAAACTGTGCTGCTCCCTAGATTAAGCTGCCAAAACCATTCCCTCTTCACTCTTCAGCCTGCAACTTTTCTTTAACTAGAAAATTCAGAATTTAATGCTGTTGGAAAAATGGAAATCACACAAGAAGTCAAGAACTGAATAAAAATTGCTTCATTTGATGCTGTAGTCTAGAAAGAATGGCGAAATTTGTTCCCACTATCCCTCATTTCTTTCAGCCACTTCTTCCTGGTTTTGAGGATCATTTTGTAAGAATCGCTCTTTATTTTTTTTAATTTTTCAGAAATATGCACAATGATGCACTCTAATATCGAAACCCATGTTGATTTTGCAGGCAATTCCAGTTTTATTTTGTAAGAAATTCTTAAAAGGTGTTGAATTTGATAAAGCTACACTGAGAAGTCCTGTTTCTGGTGGTGCTGAGAAGAAGCTCTGGAATGTGAAGATCAATGGTAGGAAGTTTGAAGATGGATGGAAAGAGTTTGTTCAAACTCATGATTTGCGTGTTGGTTATTTCTTAGTGTTTGAACATGTTGGGAATATGGTTTTTGATGTTTGGGTGTTTGACCTAAGTGCCTGTAACAAAGAATATCCTATTTCTTTTCATGTAAAAGAAGAGAAAATAGAAATTGAAGAAGAAGAAGAAGAAGAAATAATAGAAATTGAAGAAGAAGATAAAGAAGAAGAAAAAATTGCAGAAAAATCTGCTCCTGGTGAGTTATTTCATTTGGGTTTTCTTTTCTTTCATATAAAGGAAATTTCTTGATATGATTCTGTATTTCAATGATTCAGAGAATCCCAAACAGAAAAATTTAAAAAGGAAATCCTTTGAAGCTTGTACTGAAGCTGAATATCCAAACTTTGTGGCAAAGCTGCAATCAACCGAGGGCAAAAGAAGAGTGGTTAGTATTATTTTGTACATTGTACTAATGATTTTTTATTTTTGAAAATTGGGTTTAGCTTATTATTCTATTAAGCCTGCAATTTTTGGTTTGAGCAGCGAGTTCCTGTTGGTTTTGCAAGATTGCATAATTTAAGGCGAAGATTTTGTGAGATGCTTCTTTTTGATCAAGAAAATAGGTCTTGGCCTGCAAATTTATGGTTTAGAAAATCAGATAATCAAGTTTTCATTGCTCGTGGTTGGAACAAATGCCGGGTTGTAAATGGCCTTAAAGGAGGGGATTATGTCATTTTTCAACTCATTGAAAATGGGGAAATGCCTGTATTTAAGTTTTCTAGTAAGTTTTCTTCATCTTTGAATCCTTAAGAACACAATACATTATTAATTCATGATAATTTGGTAATTATGATTGCTAATCATTATTGTTCTTTGCTAATTAGGGGTTTGAGTACATATGCTAAATTAACTAATGAGTTCCATAGTGATTTTGTTTAGTTGAGGCCACTATTTTTCTGTAAATTTTTCCCCATATCGGGACCATCTCCATGCTTCATATGCTAAATATTTTGCTAATTGTCAGTTGAGGATATTTGTTATTATTTTTCTATGAAATTTCTGCCAGTTTAAGATCATATGCCAAACGATGCTAATCGTAGCTTAAAATTTGTTTCATTTTTTTATATCATGATTCATGAAAATTTAAAAACCAGTCTTGCTTTAAGTTAGGCTTATGTTTACAGATTATATTCGACATGTTTTTCAATAAGACAGAGCCTCTCTATGTATCTTGATTTACAGACAGATTTTGAAAACTCAGTTCTTTATATGAAGCATTTGTACCTTGCGCATGGCTGCCTTGTCTGAACTGTGACCTTTTGAAATTGGGTACACGTTAAATTGTACTCCATTTCATGTACATTAGACGATAATAATAATAATAATAAGCTATTATCTGCGCTAATGTTATTATAATAATGAGGGTTCTGTTTTTCTTGTGTTGTCCTTCCCTGTTGACAGCCTAACGTAAGAAACTTTAAAATCTTGCTTGGTTAATTTCCTCTGAAGCGTCAAGCAACAATTGAGCATTGCTAACTATTTTTTGAAAATGAGAGTAGCTTTTTGTTTCAGTATACAGTGTTTCATATGGAGAACAACCTTTACAACTGACTTTTGGTTTGGAAATAGGAAGCTTTGCTTTTTATTAATTTGATAGTGGGTCATGAATTTCTGGGTATTGAAGATAGACCCAGTATTAGTTTAGGAGTGCAGAAAGAATACAAGATAGGACCTGATTTTTGCTAGTTACGTTGTTTGTGTCAGCAATGAAGTCCTGAGTAGTCAAAATGAAGAGGCAGGTTTCTTAATTAGTAAATTGGGTAAAAAAAAAAAGGGTTTGAGGGAAGTATGTGTTCTGTTTTATAAGTATAGTTGTGGTTACTATTTTTCTTTAAATTTTTCCCCATATCAAGATCCATCTGCAAGCCTCATATGCTAAATAATATTAGTATTATTCTTTGCTAATTATCAGTTGAGGTTACTTGTTATTATTTTTCTATTAAATTTCCGCCAGTTTAAGATCATACGCAAAACGCATGCTAATCCCGCTTTATTTTTTATATCATGATTCATGACAAGTAAAAGACCAGACCTGCTTTAAGCTAGGCTTATGTTTACAGATTATAGTCAACATGTTTTTCAATAATTGGCAGTGGCTAACTTAGGTTTTAATTATTCATAAATGTGCGTCAATGGTTCAGAGAAGTGTGTCGCTGAGAAGCAACCAATGGCTAACTTGGAAATGAAAGCTAGTTCTGTTCTTGAACAAGCAGAGGAGCTAAGAAAGAAGCAGAAACTAATGAAAGCAAAAGCTAGTTCTGTTCTTGAACACCCAGGGGAGCTTAAAAAAGAGCAGAAGCCATTGACTAACTTGAAAGCTCATTCTAGTTCTGTTCCTGACCACTCTTGCCTTGAGATAACTGTAACATCCAGTAGTGCTCCTCGGTCTGGAGTGGTTAGTACTTAGACCTCTTCAAATCTTGTTTATATAATTTTTGCCACTTCCTGAATTTTGCATTTCAAAATTTTTCGAACAGTACATAAAAAAAAAATTTGTAAAGCTACATAATCTGAGTAGAAGCAGTGAGATTATTCTAAGGGATTTAAAGGGAAGGGATTGGCCTGCCACGTTATGGAAAAACTCATATGGTGCCTATATACATGGTTGGCGCAAATTCCATCTTGCGAATAACCTTAAAAGAGGGCAGATTCTCTCTTTCGAGGTCACTGTAATGCAGAAAAGAACCACATTCAAATTGTGCAGTAAGTTTTCATCGCATTGCATCAAATTTAAATCATTTTGGATTAAATTGTTTATTTCTTTTTAACAAGCTGAAAAACATTTCACCCTTTGTAGGTTTTAATGATTCAGGGAAGTTCACTAAGAAGACCCAACCTGATTTGGGGAAGAACAGTAAGAAGAAGCAACCTGTGACTACAGTAAGAGCAAAAGCTAGTTCTTCAGTTTGTGGATGTCCTCACTTTGTGGCGAATGTAACATCTACAAGTGTCAGGCAATGTAAATTGGTTAGTACTTTATTATATTTGCTTCTGAAAATGTTTATGAGCAAAGATTAATTGGCTAGAACCTCAAATTTGTATTTGCATTTTCTAACAGTACATCCCCTCAAAATTTGCAAGGCTACACAATCTGAATAATACATGCGAGATGGTTCTTATGAATCAGGAGGGAAGAACTTGGCTTGTAAAGTTATGGAAGAAAAAGTCAAATGAAATTTATATGTGCGATTGGGATGCCTTCCGTGTTGCAAATGATCTTAAGCCCAGAGATTCTTTTATTTTCACTCTTATTGAAAATGGGAAGAGGCCAGTTTTGAAAATGTTTAGTAAGTGGATCTTTAATCTCTTTAAGATATTGAGAGTATTTGGCATTGTTTAAAGGAGTTAAGAACTTTTTTTTAACTTAAAAGCCAATCGTTTACATGTTTGTCAGATTTTTTTTTTTTTGGTGTGGATTTTAAGCCGTTTTTATAAAAGTAGCAAAATGCTGCTTGTTTGTAAGTGCTTTTTAAAAGTTTAAAGAATAAGAAAAAAAAAAGCAATGCCAAACACCCTCTCTTGCAAATTGCAAAGATGAAGAATTTTGCAACTTTGTGTCTTGTTTCTGGCCAAAAATGTTATGCAGGTTTGAATGTTAAACATGAAGAAGCTGAAGGTTCATTGGCGAGGAGCCCTCATCTTTACTTCATCATGAAGGCATCCCACTTTAAATCCTATCGGCTTGTAAGTATTTTCTAGATCCATCATAATAGCTTCATTATCAATCATAAATTATTGCTTATACATGAATTTCGATTATAGGTGATCCCAAGAAAATTTTCAAAACGGCATAGTTTTATCAAATCTTCTAAGATGATCCTTGAAAATGAAAATGGGAGATCTTGGTCTGTATCACTTGAACAAGATACTGCAGGCACAACGTTTATGATTGGCTGGGCCGATTTTGCTGAAGCAAATGGCCTCAAAGTGGGAAGTATTTTCATGTTAGAACTTGTGAAACGAGGGTTCAAACCTACAATGAAATTCTATGGTAAATTTCAAACCTTTCTTTCATTGTCAGCTTCTGTTCGTATTAATATTGCTTCTTCCTCCTTACAAAAGCAGTCAATATTTCCATTTCAGGCATAGAAAATAAAATTCTGCTGTCTATATAACCATATGGATCATAGTAAGTAACCATATATTGTTGTTTTGGAAGGTATAAATCAAAACATTGCTGCATGTAACAAAAGCTACAAGAATTACAAAAGACAGTCCTCAAGCTTCAAGGTGGAGGAGCTTTCTGAAGATTGAGAAGATATGAAAGCCAAATCTTTATATATATGTAATGTAACTTCCAGATCTTGAATTAAGCCAGAAGGAGGGTGTTGTAAGCACTTTTAACATAAAAGCAGCTTTTAAGCAATTTTAAGTTTAAAGCAACTTTTAAGCACTAAAAGCTAATTATTTATATGTTTGTCCCAGCATGTTTTTCAGCTTATAAGTTGTTTTTATAAAAGGTATCAAAATGCTTCATTTCTTAAAAGCTGCTTCATTTTTTTCAAGTGTCTAAGTGCTGTTTTTAAAACTACTTGAGGGCTAGTTTCTGGGATTCTAGTTACTTCCCATGTTTTTGTTTGTAGTTAGTATAACTTTTTTTAATCTAGAAAATGAATGCAGAAGCTTTTTTTGTTTTATGCGGAAACGAGAGAACCCAGGATCACAGACCTGTACCAAAGCTTTATTGTACAAAAATGCTGTAGATGGTGACATTTGACAAATACATTTCAGAAAAAAACCATTGCTGCTGGGAGCTTTGTTTGGTTCCAGAATTCCGACGATAAACAAAAATTATATTTTTCTGAATACGTTGAAGAAATTAGCAGTTTTTTTCAGTAAAAAAAAAAAGAATATCATATAAAAAATCAAATGGATAGGGGAGCTAAAAATTCTCCTGCAGCTTTAATTTTTGAACTATTTGTCTTCTTCTCAATTACAAGTACCATTAGGTAATTTTGAAGTTCATTTTAACCATCCCGAAACAATAAGTCATTTCTAACGACTTATTTAAAATTTCTCTAAAATGGAGAATGAAAATATAATATTTTTAAAAAATATTGTATCACTCTAATTAATTTTTAAAATTTTAATTTTTAAATAATAAAATATTAATATTTTTATTTAATTATAGCCACTAGTATTTGAATACAAGAAGAAACATCTCAAAAAACCGAAAAAAAAACATAAAATATAGTGCCCATATAGATCTCCAAAACTTTTTTTACGGGGAAATGAAATTTGGCCAACTGTTGGAGAGATAAGTTCTCCATTTTGAAGCGGATTGGAGATGGCCATAGAAGAAAAGCTCAAAGCAAAAAAATTAGAAAAGCAGTCTGTTTCTCTTGCTTCTATGGCTACTGGAAAATTTGTCCCAACTAAACCACATTTCTTCAAACCACTTCTTACTGGATTTGAACATGGAGTAGTAAGTATATATACACATACATATATCTTCTTTCATTTTTCATATAAATATATAACTTCTTTTTATTTTTCTCAAATTATAGACTAAAATTATACATGAGTTTTTTGTATTTTCAGTCAATTCCAGTTAAGTTTTTTAAGGATTACTTGAAAGATCAAGAATATGAAAAGGCAACACTCAAAGGTCCTGGAAATAGGATTTGGGAAGTGAAGATCAAGAATCTTCGTTTTGATGAAGGTTGGGAAAAGCTTGTAAAAGAACTTGATTTGAGTTTTGGTGATCTTTTGGTGTTTAGACATGAGGGGAGTATGGTTTTTGATTTTATGGTTTTTGATCGAAGTGCTTGTGGAAGAGAATATCCTGTTTCTGATGGTAGATTTTTTAGCAATCTCTTCTTCCAGCCACTGCTTCCTGGTTTTGAGCATCAATTTGTATGCATTTTTCCTTCCTTTATATGTAATTTTAGCAGCAACACAGTAGAATTATAGAATTTAAGATCAAATTCCATGTTTTGCAGTCAATTCCCATTTCATTTTTCAAGTTCTTGAAAGGGAAGGCTTGTGAAAAAGCTACATTGAGAAGCCCTTTTGACCACAATAAGCTTTGGCATGTGAAGGTCAATGGTAGGAAGTTTGAAGATGGGTGGAAAGAGTTTGTTCAAAACCATGATTTGCACGTTGGTTATTTCTTAGTGTTTGAACATGTTGGGAATATGGTTTTTGATGTTTTGGTGTTTGACCTAAGTGCCTGTCAGAAAAAATATCCTATTTCTTTTCATGTAAAAGAGGAGAGAATAGAAATTCAAGAACAAGAAGCAGAAGAAGTTGCAAGAGAATCTACTTATGGTGAGTTCATTTCAAGCTCTAGATTCTTCTCATTTTATAATATCAATTCCATTTCTGGTGCCTGTGAAAGAATTACCTAAACCTTTTCATTTTCATATAAAAGATGAAATAATAGAAATTGAAGGAGAAGCAGCAGCAAAAGAGGAAGCAACAGAAGAAGAAGAAGCAGCAGCAACAGAAGTAGAGGAAGAAGAGATTGCTAAAAGATCTGCTGCCAGTGAGTTCAGTTCCAGCTCTAAATTTTACCATTCCCCCCTTTTTTTTTATCAAGTCAGTTTTTTTTATTGAATAAGCTTAATATATTCCATGATATTGTATTTCAATGATTCAGAGAAATCCCAAAATAAAAAGAGAAAAAGAACTGCCTTTGAAGCTTCTAATGCTGAAATTGAACACCTCTATCCCTATTTTGAGAAAAAATTGACATCTTTCAGTTCAAAGCAAGGAAGATTGGTTAGTATCTTGTACAAATGGTTTTGAAACTATATTTTATGGGTTTAAGCTTATTATTATTATTTTGTTACTGTTGGAATCCCACATTGGTTAGAAGTAAGAAGGATGTGTAGCCTTTATAAGGTTGGGCAATCCTCACCCGAGGTTTTCAGGTGAGTTAGGCCCAGATCCTTTATAGTTACCTTACAATCCTCGAATTTTTTGTTTTGATCAGCCTATTCCATTGAGATTTGCAAGGCTACATAATCTACACAATACAAGTTGTGAGGTTGTTCTTTGGGATCCAGAGAACAGGACTTGGCCGGTAAAATTTCAGTGTTACCGTGGTCAAGGTTACATTAGTATTGGTTGGAGTTCTTGCCGCGATGCGAATGGCCTTAAAGGAGGGGAGTCCCTCATTTTTCAGCTCATCCAAAATGGGGAAAATCCTGTGTTTAAATTTTCTAGTAAGTTCATGTCCTGATTTTTTATATCTTGATTATATATCTAGTTGTTTTTAGCTTCATTCTTGAAATGACTGATTCTTTTCCGTTCTTAGTTGTTAGAAGTTTAATGTTTTTTCTGATCAATAATTTTGGGAATGATTGTGAGCATATTTTAAGGTTAAACTTAAAAAAAAACCCCAAGATGATTGTGAATCCTTATTGTTCCCTAATTGTAGTTTTTGATACATTTTGTTAAAGTTTGTCTATTTCAAATGTGGTATATGGCTTAAAACTTTCCTACATGTGTCTTGATGGTTCAGAGAAGCTCAACATGATGGAGAAGCAACCAATGGCTAACTTAGAAGCAAAAGCTAGTTCTTCTCTCAACCTCAAGCCCATGACTAACTTAAAAGCGAAAGTTAGTTCTGCTGTTGAACACACGGAGGAGCTCAAAAAGCAGCAGCAGCAAATTAATAACTTAAAAGCAGACACAAGTTCTACTCTTGAAGATTCTTACCTTGAGATAAATTTGACATCTAGTAGTTTCTCTCGGTCTCGAGTGGTCGGTACTTTTTCGTGTGTGTTCAACATTGCTTGTGTTTTTCTCATTTTGGCTTTTACAAAGCATTTATAACTTAAAAAGTCTAAACAAACAGGTTAATGATCGGCTTTTAAATTAAAAAGTGCTTAAAAGCTGTTTTTAAGCAATGCCAAACAATCCCCTTAGCTACTTTCTTTCTTTTTCTTTAAAATATGTTTATTTATTTATTTATTTTTTTTTCAAACTTCAAAATATGTTTATGATATTGTTGCTTCCTGAGATTTGTATTTTCAATTTTCCTAACAGTACATACAAGAAAATTATGTGAAGCTACATAACCTGAGGAGTAGAAGCCAAGAAGTTATTCTTATGGATCTAGAGGGAAGGAATTGGCCAGCCAAGTTACGAAAAAGAACACGTGGCAGTTTCATATATGGTTGGCAGGGATTTCATGCTGCAAATGACCTTAAACCTGAAGAAACTCTTTCCTTTAAGGTCACTGAAAAAGGGAACAAAACCGTATTCAAATTGTGCAGTAAGTTTTCCTCCTGATTTTTCACATTTTGGATTTATTTGTAGCATTTAAAATCCATAACTATTTATTGATTTAGATAAATTCATCAAGAAAAGGAAACCTGCAACTACACTGAAATCAAAAGCTAGTTCTGTCCAAGAATGTCGTCACTTTGTAGCAGAAGTTAATTCTACTAGTATAAGTCGGTCTAAATTGGTAGGTACTTCCTACATTTGCTTCTAACAACATCTACTGGTTAAAAATTTAAAACTCAAATATTATATTTTCGATTTCTGAACAGTGTGTTCGTGGAGATTTTTCAAAGATAAACTGTAGCGCCCCTTATAGATCTACCATAGTAAACCTACAAGAGTGCTACAGCTGTCATCTACTTATATATTATAGGTATTTTTATTATTTTATTATATTCTAAATTTAATATCTGAAAGGAATTTATTCATTTAGAGTTCTGAATTATTTAACTTAATATCTGAATTAAAATTCAGAAATATCCCACACACAATATTACAACCTATACTGTAAATAGTACACATAATTTAAAAATTCTTTATTTAGTACATGCCGTTTATTACTAATTTATTGTTATTTAAGATAAAAGATTTTACCCCAAAGGATAAAAATCTGTTGCTGACTGGTGACTGACGGCCTACTAAACCTCACTACCTCTGCTCTTCTTCAATATCTACAAGTTTAGAATGAACCAAATTTGCTGAGTGATTACGCTCAGTGGATATTTTAACTATGAAAATAGCAATAATAATGTTTTCATGTAATTTAAAATTTAAAAACAATAAATATACATTTAAAGAAAACAATTCAATAATAAATATTAACATAATAAACAACTCATTTGAAATAAACAAATCAATATTAAATTTACTTATTTTAATCATTCAGGTGGCTCTACTAGGAATCTAGTGAACGCAAGGATAAAACTACTGTATTTATTTTAGGGTCTCGGATAACTCTAGGCCGTAGCCGAAGCATCCTACTTTAATCAAAGTCAGTTTTTATTTTAACGGCCGTATCCAAATTATTTAAGTCTGTATTTCTCTCAGTCGAAGCTGGAGTAACCAAAGTTTCACTTGGTTATTCGCAGCTGCTCAGTATATGATGCATTATACGCTTATCACACTAGTTCAACTTATCTAAGTAGAGCAAAATAAATATTTTTGAAGTACTATCCAAATCCATTCCAAATTACAATTTAATCACAAATAATATATATATCTTTCAAATCATAAATTAAATCACAAATAATATATATTTAAAAAATCACAAATATCAAATTTGATAAAATTTATAATAAATCAGTAGCAAATTTTAATGTATGTAATTTTAAAAAAAATATATTAGTATTTTCGTAGTTAAAGTATCAAACTTTTATTTTAGCGGTCTCTTTTATTCAACGGTTCTTTTTTGTTTCGGATCTTCTTCTTTCTTTTCAGATAGACCTAATGTCATACATATTTTATAAGATTTATATCTAAATATTTTTCTCTAAATATTCCTTTTAATTTATTACTTAGGTTAAAAATATTCCTTTTAATTATTTCCCTATATTTATTTGGAATCCTTTTTTATTTTTAATTTAAAATACATAAATATTAACTAATTAGATCCTAAATATAATTTTATACATATAAGTATATATTTTGGTAAGAAATAATGTTCAACTATTTTTCTTTAAATATCTCTCATTTTTATCTCATATTTGTAATTATTAAACGTCCAAATATTATAAATCTAGTCTCTAAATATTTCATACTAAAATTAAATTAATTTAATTAATTTATTATAGCCCTAGATTTATTTTTAAGTTTTAAATAATTTATTTGGGTATCTAATTATATTAAATCTAAAAAAAATACAAATGAATTAATTTAATAGATTTTTGGACTAAATTGAAAAGCCAAATAAAGTTTTTGGGGCAAAATTATAAATAATAATAGGCGTAAGGACCTGACTGAAGACGCCTGAAAAGTTTTGGGGTCACGACGTGATTTCTGGAAAGTTAAGACGCTACTCCGGAATTTACCAAGCGAAACGGCGTCATTTTGGAATTGAACCAGATCGAATTTTGAATCAACTCAAGCTAACCGGACCAGATGGCTGAATCGAACCATCGTCTTCTTTACCCGAAAGTCTGTTCGCGGGTCACGATGGGTATTCAGACACCCAGCTTTTTCTTGCAACTCCAGCGACCAAAATCGACGAGCCACCTATCAAACTCTTCGTCTCTCCGTTGCTGATCGATATATGACCTCAAACACGGCGGAAAACGATCGGATGGTGATGAAAATTGAGGACGAATAAAACTGGTGGGTTTACCGGATTTTACATTTGACTCGGCTGAAACTCCCCCTTCCGGCCACCGGTTGCGGCGTTTCTTATGTCCAGATTGATCAGCAGACTCTTAGAAGTGGATTGGTGGTCTTAGTTTCTAAAAATAACACAAGATAGTAAAAATGATAAAATTTTTCTCTCCTCTGTTTTAGTTTCCAAATACAGAGTATTTCTTCTTTCTTTAGTTTTGATCTCTGTCTCTTTTTTTAACCCAACCAACTCACACTTCATCTGTCACCAACCCACTACTTCATATTTTTCAACTTTCCTAAAAAATTTTCGATAATCTTTGCCACTTTGTCTAAATTTTCTTTTGTCAACTTTCAACATTAACATTTTGCTAAATTTTCCTACCAACTGTCATAATTTTCTTAACTTCTTCTGCCGTCCATATCTTTCTTCAAAATTTTTTTGCTGTTGTTGTTGTCAGTATTATTATTATTATTATTTTATTCGAAAATGTGTCTACGTAAATTTCTCGTATCGGAAAATTTTTCCGAAGTCAAATAGCTATTTTAAATTACTTCAGAATTTATTATGCTAATTTAATTATCTGGGATTAGGACACCGTAGTTGACTACGGACCAATACTTATTTAATACAATGGTCTACAAAATTACTCATTTGGTCCTTTTACTATTTTCGTAATTAAATTTAGGTTGTGACATAAACAATCTGAAGGATGCAAGTGAGATGGTTCTTATGAATCAAGAAGGAAGATCTTGGTTGGTAAAGTTACAGACTGCATCAAAAGTGACTTTTATACTTGGTTGGAATAATTTCCGGTTAGCCAATGACATTAAGCTTGGAGATTCTTTGACGTTTATGCTCATGGAGAAGGGGAAGCGGCCTGTAGTGCAAATGTGCAGTATGTTTTTATTACTTGTCTCTCCTAAATATTATGGCCAAATGAAGATTCTTTATATCATGTTTTCGTTGGCAATTTAATCCCGCGTTGAATAATGATAAGAAGTGTGATGGGATTATAGGGTTATAAGGGGTGATTTTAGCTCAAACCTATTAGTTTTGTGCTAGATAAGTCCATCATATGTTCACTTATAAGCTCATAAGTGTGGGCGTGCCCATGGATTTTAACAGTTTCTTCCCAATGATTGTTTTGCAGGGTTGAGAAGCAGTTCTTTGTCGAAGAGGAATCCTTATTTTTATGTCACCATGAATTCATATTCCTTCCAAAAAAATATGATTGTGAGTATTTAGTACCTATGCATCATCATACGTTCCATTACTAATCATAAATTCCTGCTAATTTATCAAGTTTGACTGTAGAAAATCCCAATCAAATTTGCATTGAAGTACGGGTTTAGCAAATGCTCCAAAATGATAATCGAAAAGGAGAAAGTGGAATCCTGGGCTGTTTCGGTAGCAAGAGATTATAATGGCGTATTTCGTATCCGTAACTGTAATGCATTTTTCAAAGCAAATGGCCTAGGAATAGGAAGTGTTTTGATGTTAGAACTTGTGAAGAGAGGTAACAAGCCTGTGATGAAGTTTTATGGTAAAATTTCTAATCTTTCATCTTTTGAAGTGTATAATTTGGTT
>CATIWJ010003280.1:0-10498 GCA_949640765.1 Croton laevigatus | reverse complement strand
AAAAATGAAAATTGTATCTCTTTTCTTGTGCAATTTCCGAATTTGTGGATTTTGAAAATTTAACTGTCTACCCAAAAGAATATGAAACTGAATTTAACGGTAAAAAATAACTTAAAATATGTCAAAAATTAGAAAGATGGTCTAAAAATTAAAGAAGACGAAAGTAAAGCCTAAACTATTAAGCTTTTTGAAATCATTTAGAAGTTGGCAAAATAAGCTGGGGTTAGAATCATTGAACCAATTAATTTAACTAATTTGTATTCTTATATTATATGTATTGATTGTATTTTATTTTTATTCTATGTGGAATTTTAATAAAAATTTAAAATTTTCTCTTAAAATACTTCTACATTGTTTTGTATATTCAACTGTGTTTTTATGTATAAAAAATAAGTTTTATGGTCTAGCCAGGAATGAACCATGGCAACACACTTTGCTTTTACTTTCTCCAATAATAGTTTTATCTGCAATTATCAGTAAATAAGAAAGTGCACTTGTCGTTGTTAGCACACTTATCACACTTATCCCACATTGGAAATGTATAAAACTTTTCTTTGTATTGTACCTATAAATAAGGGTCATTCCCTTTGGTTATTGTTAAGACTAGAGTTTAAATATTCAATATATTTTTCCATTCTTTTATGGATTATATAAACTCTAATATGGTATCAGAGCTAATAAAAGCTTTGAACCCAATCGCAGAACCAACTCCGCGGTGGGTTGGTTGGGGGTTGCAGTTATGCGTATTCTTCGCTACCTTCGGGGAACACTTTATCAAAGTCTCTTGTTTCCATCTACCTCATCCTTAGAGCTTCGTGCCTTCTTTGATGCAGATTGGGCTAGTGATCATACTGATCGTAAATCCACTACTGGCTATTGTGTTTTCTTGGGGGATTTACTTATATCATGGAAAAGTAAGAAACAAGATGTGGTTTCTCGCTCTTCCACTGAGGCAGAATACCGTGCTATGGCTTCTACAACCTGTGAGATTGTGTGGTTACGATAGTTGTTAGTTGATATGGGTGTCTCTTGTAGTGAACCAACACCGATGTATTATGATAATAAGAGTGCTATTCACATTGCGCACAACACTTTTTTTCATGAACGGACCAAGCACATTGAGATCGATTGTCATATAACTCGATACCATCTTGAGAAAGGCACTCTTTCCTTGCCTTTTGTCTCATCTTCAGTGCAACTCGCAGATTTCTTTACGAAGGCACACACCCTCCAGTGTCATCGGTTCTTCCTTGGCAAACTCTCAATGCTTCTTGCATCACCATCGTGAGTTTGAGGGGGGATGTTAGCATACTTATCCCATATTGGAAATCTATAACATTTCTCTTTGTATTGTAACTATAAATAAGGGTCCTTCCCTTTGGTTATTGTTAGGACAAGAGTTTAAATATTTAATATATTTTTCCATTCTTTTATAGATTATATAAACTCTAATAATATGTACTTCAACTACAGACCTAGTTTTCTCTTTCCTATTCTAGAAGTTAATATTGTTTGCAAATGTCTATTCACCAGGGTGGCCAATTGGCTAAGCAATAAGATAAAAGCAGATAGGACTAGTCGTATGCGATATACAATTAGTGGATAAAAGCTTCTAAATTTATGCTATATTCAATGCATTTTTGGCATTGCGTCTTTAGAAAGGCATTAAACATTTGGTGGTTCTTTTGCAAACTTAATCATCTATGATATATTTGTTCTCAATTTGATTCAAATTCAATGATGCTATTTCTCCTAGTTAGCCTACTTTTCTAAGTTTAGGTACATGCCACCTTGGTTTGGCCTTGGCACTGCCAAATTGCTAGAATATCATTATTGGACCCTTAAGCCAATGGCTATTGTGGTTTTTGCATATTTTAGTTAGTAAGAGTCTTTTCTACTGTTGTTGGTTGATTTTTAGAACTCGTAGGTTGTTGAATATGTGTTGAACAGCTGTTGAATCAAAGTTGAATCAATGTTGAATGTGTGTTGAATAATTATTGAATCGAAGTTGAATTACTTTAAATATTTTTTTTGGCATATTTTAGTTAGTAAGAGTCTTTTTTGTTGTTTTAGGTTCGTTTTTAGAACTTGTAGCTTGTTGAATATGTGTTGAACAACTGTTGGATCGAAGTTGAATCAAAGTTGAATTGTTTTAAAATTCTTATTTTTGCATATTTTATTTAGTAAGAGTTTATTTTGCTGTTGTTGGTTGGTTTTAGAACTCGTAGATTGTTAAATATATGTTTAATAACTATTGGATCGAAGTTGAATCAATGTTGACTATGTGTTGATCAATTGTTGAATTGAAGTTGAATTATTTTATAATTCTTGTTTTGCATATTTTAGTTAATAAGAGTCTTTTCTGTTGTTTTAAGTTCATTTTTAGAAGTCGTATCTTGTTGAATATGTGTTGAATAGCTGTTGGATTGACGTTGAATCAAAGTTGAATTATTTCAAATTCTTGGTTTTGCATATTTTAGTTAGTAAGAGTCTTTTTTGCTGTTGTTGGTTGATTTTTAGAACTTGTAGGTTTTTGAATATGTCTTGAACAACTGTTGGATCAAAGTTGAATCAATATTGAATGTGTGTTGAATAATTGTCGAATTGAAGTTGAATTGTTTTATAATTCTTGTTTTTCATAGTTTAGTTGGTAAGAGATTTTTTTTTTTTTTGTTATTTTAGGTTCATTTTTAGAGCTCGTAGCTTATTGAATATGTGTTGAATAGATATTGAATCAAAGTTGAATTGTTTTAAAATTCTTGTTTTTGCATATTTTAGCTAGTAAATGTCTTTTATGCAATTTTAGGTTTGTTTTTAGAACTCGTAGGTTATTAAATATGTGTTGAATAGCTGTTAAATCAATGTTGAATGTGTGTTGAACAATTGTTGAATCAAAGTTGAATTGTTTCAAAATTCATGTTTTTGCATATTTTAATTAGTAATAGTCTTTTTTCTGCTGTTTTAGTTTGGTTTTTTAGAACTCATATGTTGTTGAATATGTATTGAACAACTGTTGAATCGAAATTGAATTGTTCGGAATTGTTGATTTTACAACTGTTGATTTATTTTTTTATTTGTCATTTTTATTTTACTAATATTTATTTTGTTTCCAGGTTTGGAAGAAAACAATAAATACATCGAATACATCAATTTTATTTGAAGATTTTGTCGATTTAATTGTATTATTTATTTTTTATCAGTAATTTTTTACATAATTTTTTGTAATATAAAGTATATATTCTTTTATTAATATAGTTTAATAAATTTTTTATTATAAATTATTATATTATTATTATTATTAATATAATTTAATATATTTTTTTATTATAAATTATTATTATTATTATATAAATAAATTTTTTAAATTTTATTTTAAGAAAATTAAAAAAATTATATTGGTAAAATAATAAATTAATTTTTTACTTGAAATGTGTTTTTAAAATTTATTAATTAAAATTTTTAATTATTTAATATTTGGTGTTAATTAATATTAATTTTTAAAAGTATTTATAAAATAGAGAGTGTAATATACTCTCTCAAAATGAGAGTGTTATTCTTTTTTTTTTTTGAGTTAGATAGCTAATTTTATACAATTAATTGACTAAGTGTTTTTTTTTACTATAATTTACTAATTTTTATATTATTATGTACAATGAGACTCTTTTTTAAATTATTTATATTTATGGAACCATTTCTCTCACAACCCCTAAATTAAGACTAATATTGAAATAATACATCTAAAAAAATTTTAAATCAAAATTATAAAATAAATAGAAATATGTAAAAATAAAAATAAATACAAATTTAAAAATATGGCAAAATTAAATAATGAGTGACTAAGCAGGTGTATACATAAAGGCTAGTTTATGAATGGGTGTAAACCTTGTGCCATAAAATGGTGAACAAATTATTGAAAGGGAAAAAAAACAGATTTAAAAAAAACATTATTAGAGTCATGCGTATTTGCCTCCTCTAATTTGATTGGTAATGGCAATTTTGGATATGTTTATAAAGGAATTCTTGAAGCAGACCGGCAAATGGTAGTTGTTAAAGTGCCTAATTTATTATATTATGGTGCACATAAGAGTTTTATAGCAGAATGTGAAGCCTTGACCAATATTACACATAGAAATCTCTTGAAATTCGTAACTGCCTGTTCAAGCATAGACTATAACGGCAACGACTTCAAGTGCAACTATAGATCCAACACTCCTTCAAGAAAAAGGTCAAGATGAAAGTT
The DNA here is from genome assembly GCA_949640765.1 of Croton laevigatus. Lineage (NCBI taxonomy): Eukaryota > Viridiplantae > Streptophyta > Magnoliopsida > Malpighiales > Euphorbiaceae > Croton > Croton laevigatus. The sequence continues at coordinate 6,258 of CATIWJ010003280.1, read as the reverse complement.
TTATGATGAAATAAAATGATGAATTTCTTGGATGGATCAAAGATAAGTTAAACGAGGCTATCTTTTTTGGTCGGCAAATAAATATTTATTAATCTGAAAAAAGTTTTATAGATAATAGAACACCGAATTCTCTTTTTCATGAGAAATAAAAAAGGATAAAAACATTACATTACAATAATTCTCCTAAAGCTAACTTCTGTTGCATGTCAATGTTAGAATAGTAAGCTTGAAACAGGTTAATGTTCACATTTATTTTCTTTCCTTCAGTACATTTTCCTAATGAAATTTTAATTAATAATTAATTATTAATTTTGGTTATATTTCAGGAGTTGCAATGAAAATTAATGTCCTTAATGCCTGTAATTTTATCATAAATGTGTAAAATTTTGTCATATTTTTAATGTAGGGAATGTGGAGTCGAATGAAGGCAACTTTCTTTCAATTGTTTTTGCTCTGCAAAATCCTTTCTTTGAAGTTTTCTTAAATGTTTAGAATACTTGTAATTCTTAATTATGTATGTTAAGTGTATATACTCCTTTTTCTCTTTAGTAAATTTATACTCCTTTTCACTCAAGTAAGCATAAAGAATTCTAAGTATCTTTATATTTTGTCTACAATTAATATCGCTGGTTACAAATATAAGCAAATATATTCAAGTGAAAATTGTTTAAAAGGATTGTCAAACTACATATATATATATATATATATATATATATATATTGTTACGTATCTTCTCCTACCCTAATATCTTTTTAAGAAAATATGTTATCATCCATCTATTGCATCTTTATATATTTTTTTTATTGAGTTATTTTATTTGTTAGAGATAAATTCAATATGTGATGCAAATATTTTTAATCAAAAGATTTGAGTTTAATTTCCAAATTCATTAATAATGAGTTAATTTTGTATATTTAGGTTCTAATGATAATACAATATTGCAATTTTGGATATTAATGTTTATAAATAATTTTTCCTTGCCTTACTTTTTTTTTTTTTAAGAATGTGCAGAAATTCATTGGAAAAGAAGTATTTGGTGCATATTATAAGTGTTCTAAAGTTCTCATAGTTAAGTAAGACTTGTTGAAAATTAATATAGATGTAGCTATTAGCTTGAAACAAAGGCTTGGAGCGGTGGGCATTGTGGTTCGTGACAGTCTTGGTAGCATTATCGATTGGAAGGTTCAACAATTTAAATTCTTGCAGAATCTTCTCATACTTGAAGCTTTGGCTGTTCAAAAGGCTATAGAACTTGTCAAAGAGAAGGAATAGAGGCAATGCATTATTGAAACAGATGCAAAGTCAATTGTTGATGCTATTTTGATATAAGGAAATTAATGCTTCATTTGGAATTGTAACATTCTTGCTTATAAACTTGCCAAGATTAGCCTTAGATTTAAATTTTGTTATTAACAGATATTTGCATGCTAATCTGCTGCAAGAAGCTTTGTAATTCTCTTATAGTATTTGTTAAAAAGGAAGGAAGAAATTATCTCTGTTAAAAAAAAAGGAAAAAAAAAAAGTTGGGATGACTCAAATGTCCATCGAAATTATTGCTTAGAAGAGAGGGATGCAGGTGTTAGTTGTGCAAAACCAAATTATTGTTTACAATAGAGGGATGCAGGTGTTACTTGTACATATATTATATATGTAAAGGACATTTACTAAATATAAGGAAGATAATACCTACAAATTGGCTTAAGTCATTTTGCTTGTAAGATGAGTCCAACTTATTATAAGTCTAATTAATAAATAATAATGAATTTGACTAAAATTGATAATTGACAGTGCTCCTAAGGTCAAGAATTCTCAACATATTACAATAAAAATTGAAAATTAGATAGTGACAGACATTTAGCTACAAACTTGTCGCTAAATAGGGATGGAATGGCAACTAGAATCAACAAATAAATAAAATAACATAGCCACAAAAAAAAATGGTAGACCAAGAAATAGTGAGTGGTAACTATATTTACGATCTTAAAAATAGATTATCATTCGAATCCTTTCATCTCCAATAACCAAAAAACACGATATAGCGATAGATATACTAAAGAAATAGAGACGAAATTTAGTGACGGATGGTTAGTATTATTCTTCCATTATGACATTTGTTGTTAGGAATCCGTCATAATGATGCGGATGACGTAGCGGGGACGTTCTTGGGCCTACTGGATCAAGCCAAAACTTCAAGGAAGTCGGGCAGGGCCCGTTTTGGTAAATAGGCCTGTTTCGTCAAATTTTGCGGCCAACTTAAGGCCTAGGTTCGAAACGTCGGATTTTGGTAATTTTTGTGAGGTTTCTCATCGAAAACGGGCCAACGAGTCAAACCAACCAGCTTTGCTCGTGATGTCCATCGCTTTTCAGCCAAATTCCATCGTTTCGGCCTTCAAATTAACGTTTTTTGGTTTTTGCTTCTTCAGCAAGTAACAAATTTTTCTTTTTTTAGTACTGTTGCTTTGTTATTTCGGCCTAGGTTTTTTCCTACTATAAATATATGTCATAAGGAACCTTTTGGGATAATTTTTACCCATTAATTGAATTCTTCAATTTCTAGCCGTTTTCCGGCCGAATTTGTTTGTTTTATAATCTTCCCTGCGTCACATAGGCGTGTTAAATTTTAAAGGACATTTACTTTGCAATTGTGACCCCTATCTACCTCTTAAATGTAGCCTTGAATGTGGGTAAGTAGATATTGCTAGATAAATGATTGATGTACATAAATTGAAGGATGGTGAGTATTATTCTTCTACTATGAAATCTGTAGTTAGGAATCCGTCATAGGTGTGTTAAATTTTAAAGGACATTTACTTTGCAATTGTGACCCCTATCCACCTCTTAAATGTAGTCGTGAATGTGGGTAAGTAGATATTGCTACATAAATGATTGATGTACATAAATTGACGAATGGTTAGTTTTATTCTTCTACTATGACATTTGTAGTTAGGAATCCGTCATAGGCGTGTTAAATTTTAAAGGACATTTACTTTGCAATTGTGACCCCTATCTACCTCTTAAATGTAGTCGTGAATGTGGTTAAGTGGATATTGCTAAATAAATGATTGATGTACATAAATTGACATACATAAATAAGAACACTCAATTATTCTTGTATTATGACATTTGTAGTTAGAAATCCGTCATAGGTATGGACTAGAAAAAATCCTTTTGCATGGTTTTCAAAATAATTCTGCTAATCAAGAAACTATTGGTTATGGTCCTTCACGTACACTTTTTTCCCCTTCTTTGTATGTTATTTTGTAGCTTGCCATGACTCAGATATTATTCTTTTTGAATTTGAAATAAATAAATTTGAAATTGTATAATTATTCATAATTAATCAATTATATTAAAATTATTTTCTAATAACAATTACTATTTTAATTATTAATTAATTGAATTCTAATCATAATCTAATAAGAAACAATATTCTAAGAAATAATAGTTTTTTAAATAATTTTTGTCAAAAAGAAAATTAGAAGAATATAGTAAAATTGAAAATTATTAGTAAAAACTCTTGAATGTGCTTTTATTGTGCAAAATAGTCATTATGTGAATTCTAATATGCAATAAATTAAGACTAATATCGAAATAATACCCCCAAAAAAGTTTTAAATCTAAATTATAAAATAAATAGAAATATGTAAAAATAAAAATAAGTAAAAAATTAAAAATATGACAAAATCAAATAACGAATGACTAAACAAGTGTATACATGAAAAATGCTAGTTTACGGTGTAAACCTTGTGCCATAAAATGTTGAACAAATTATATGAATGATAGTTAGATTAAAATATCATTTTGAAGAAGAAAAAACACAGATTTCCAAAAAAAAAAATCATCTTTAGAGTCATGCGTATGCATTCACAGCTCACACTCACTAACTTTTCTGGTGGCATTATTAATGGAAGAATGACTGAACCAAAAGTTTTGAACCTTATCTTCTCTAAAAAATTTCACCAATCATACTACTGCGATTGAATTAAAGGCTGAAATGATTTAATATTTTTCCTATTTTAAAAATGAGCATGGCTACAGTTTATTAGCATATTGTAAAAATGCAAAACAATTATTAGAGTTGTTAAAATTTCACACTCAGTGTGGCTTCTCTGTTAGCATTACGATGGAAGAAAGATTGAATCAAAGGCAGGGAAAGATTGAATCAAAGGCAAGGATTGAATGATGAATAGTATATAAGTCAAAACTTCATCTTCCAATTTGTGGAAATTTACATATCAAAATTTCCACAACCAATAAATGAGAAATAGCAAGGACATTGGCCCCATAGGATATGGTTCTAAATGGACGAAATTATCGAGCAAATATGATCCAATCGTATGGTATATTTGGCCCCATATGATATGGTTCTAAATGGACGAAAATATTGACCAAATATGATCCAATCATATGGTATATATTTCGCCCCATTTGCACGTGGCATATTTTTTTTTTTCGATAAAAAGACTAATCACAAAAAAAGACTAGGCTTGCTCATAGTTTTATAACGAGAATAAGAAATCAGAAGTACAACAATTGTCGGGAAGAGTGCCTACCCAGAAACTATACAATTCATTTTTTCTGAGACCATCAAGCCAACCAAAGGACTAAGAAATTAACATTATGTCGACAAGGATTAATAATAAAAAAAAATGAATATGAAAACTCAAAATCAAAAGTACAACAGATATTTTTGGTTGCTTCCAATAGATATTGAGGAATTTCATCAAATAAGTGGTGTTCATTTTCCGCCTCCTATGTTGCATGCTTTAGCACTAACTGATTTCATTTTTTCATTTGTTTATCAGAACACTTTCTCCCTAATAGACAACCACATACATAAACTAAGCCAGCTTAAAAAGCAATAGTCAGATCCAGTCGTAGATCGGAAAGGAAAGTAGCAGGAGATCCGATCTTAAGGTTGTTGACAAGCATGAATGGATCCAACCACAAAGTAGAGATGAAGCTAGCAGAAGTAGCAAAGAGTATATCTGGAGCTCAAGCTAATCTAAGTGAAGCAAAGGAGCAAGGATCTGATCTAAGCGAAAGAAGAAGAGAATGTGGCCGCAGTACAAGAAGGAAAATTACACACAAGCAAAAAAAAAAATTGCACAGAGGCAAAAAAAATTGCACTATTCTTTTAGAAAGAAAGATATAAACAAATGATTATTGGATTACCGAGAAAGAAGAAAAACGGGGTGGCCACCACTAGTGGAAACACCGGCGGCGGCCATAATGATGGACAAACCTTAGAAAAAGAAAATGTTGGCTTGCTTTTATGATATGAAAATGTTGAATCGCAAACAGATTGGATGGACATCTGCGATGTTACCACAAAGCTTCAACGGATCAAAGACAACTTGAAAAAGTCCCAACAACAAAATACTAGAAATTGATAAAGCCTCAAAAGTGAAAAAATTGATCCCTTCATTTGAAAAGACTACATATAAGTGTTTTTGCTTTGTGTTATTAAATAAAAAATTACATTCTAACCACCAGTAGTAATTTTTTTCAGCCAATTTGGTAGTAAAGTTCAGTGTGGATGGATCTTCGAGGGACAAGCCAGGGCCTTTATGTATAGGAGCAGTGCTTAGAAACTTAGGGAAATTATGCGTTGCAATTCTTTTTGCTCTGCACATTTTCAGTGACTGTTCAGAAACAAACGAATATTCCTAGAAGATTATGTTTTTTTTTATATTAATTTTCATTCAATCCTTTCTTTGAAGTTTTCTTAAATGTTTAGAATACTTGTAATTCATATTAACTTATGTTAAGTGTACGTACTCCTTTCTCTCTTTAGTAAATTTATATTCCTTTCCCCTCAAGTAAGTATAAAGAATTCTAAGTATCTTTGTACTTTGTCTACAATTAATATCGCTGGTTACAAATGTAAGCAAATATATTCAAGTGAAAATTGTTTAAAAGGATTGTCAAAATATATATATGGTACACATTGTTACCTTCTCCTACCCTAATATCTTTTTAAGAAAATATGTTATCATCCACCTATTGCGTCCTTGTTGTTTTTTTTTTCCTTGTTTATTGAGTTATTTGATTTGTTAGAGATAAATTCAATATGTGATGCAAAGATTTTTAATCGAAAGATTTGAGTTTAATTTCCAAATGAGATATTTACAAAAAAGTCCCTATGTTTATGCTTTAACTACATTTTCCTCCCTGTTAATTTTTTTTCCGACATAAATCTCCCTACATTTTAAATATTTTAGACAATCATATCATTTTGTCTATTTTTTCAATTAA
>CATIWJ010003221.1:0-10869 GCA_949640765.1 Croton laevigatus | reverse complement strand
GAAAATTAGGATGCTTGGTTATGTTTTTGTTCTCCAACTATATGAGAGGCAGTTCGTATTTATAGAAAAAAAAAAGAATAAAGAATAATATAAATTAATTTATAGTCAATTCTACATGACTTGACTATTAAATTTCATCTTCAGTATTCAAGACATAAATCACAAGATTTTTTTTTTTTTATGATGTACTTATTATTATATTTTGCAATAATTAATATCCTTACGCTCTATTTTTTTTAAAAAAAAAATCCAATTTGTCTTCCCATCTATTAATATAATACTTTAAATATTTAAAAAAAAGTCAATATAATATTTCAAAAGTAATATACATAATTTTTTAATGAAATACTTAACGAAAAATTAAAGTTTTTGTGAAAAAAAAGAGAAGGGTTTAAAGAGACCTCGGCAATGATAATTAGCAGAAAATTTAGAGTACTATTTTGAATATGAATTTCCATGAAACTTCTCTCCTAGAAACATTCACCATATATATAATAATTTGTCAAGTTTAATGAATGAGTTCTAAAGTTACTTTGAATCATTATTGATTTTTTTTTTAATGCTTATATATTTGGTTCAATTTTTTGCATTTGATATTATGATGTTTCGTGTATATTTGTTATTATATATTATATTATTTATTTTCCATAACAACCTACATATTATTTTATGCAATATTGGATCCATTTTTTTAGCATAATTGCATTTTTTTAAACATAATATTGGATTTTTTTTCTTATTGACTCGGAATAATATTATTGTGTTAAATAAATACATGCAAACTAAATCAATCCCTCTCATGATTGAGAGCTAGCAGAGGTGGTAAGACCTTTACCCTCGAATACTAATGGACTGAGTTCAAATCTTCACATCCGGGTGCGTGAGTTTATCTCTATGTTAAAAAAAAAAAATCAATCTCTCTCATAATAAAGCAAATAAATGTGATAAAGAAGAAATAAATCCCTTATCAAACATGATAGAGTGAATAAGGGGTTACAAGTTAGAATAAATACTTTCTTAAAAACTTGAGAAATATTTTGGAGAGAATCAAAATCATAGTGAAAAAAAGTAAAAAGTATAACTTTAATACAAATTTGTCTACGGATTTCAATTGTCTAGAAAATCAGATTAATTTTTTTTGTTTAACAGAAGTTTACTATGAACTTTTTGATGTATTTATATTCATAGTGATAGTAGCAAAGAAAGCAATAGAAGCAGAGATGAAATATTAAAAATGTAATTTTATATCGCAGATAGAGTAAATGTGTTCTATTGGTTCTTTTGACGTTTATGTTTGTAACTAATCAGAAAGTTTTAAGAGTCATCAAAGTTCTATAATATTTCATCATTTTTCCTAAATAATGGATTGCTTTTGGTTATTTGACATGAGATTAAGATTAGAATGATCAAAATGTAAAATTATTATCTCAAAGTATAGAGAAAATGTTATAGTAAAGAAAAGGCTACACTCAATCCTCATTAAATAAGTGCGGGACTAGACTTTAAAAGAGTCTTTTAAGAAGGTCAATTTCTCTTAATTTTGAATATACGTGGTCCTGTTTCACGGTTCTCCTCTAATCTTACTTGCACTAAATTTAATCAACAATACAAAATATTAACAGTAAAATCAATTAGTCAGTTAATGTATTTAATATTTAAATTCCCTATTTAATAAGTCAAGACCCATCTAAACTGAATGAATCACTCTCATAATGAAGAAAATAAAGGGCTAGGGTACATCCCTCATTCTAGCATGGTGATGTAAGAAAAGAGTTGGAACTAGATCAAATCTCTCACTCTAACTTAATTTTTTTTTTTTTTTGTTTTTTAAATTTCTCTTTTGAAAACTTAACAAAAAGTAAGGGAAAAAAATCAAAATTAAAAGCATGTCACTGGTCAAAATTAATTTTATTTATTTTATAATTTTAGTTTGATATTTTTAAAAATATAATTTTTATATTATAATTCATCAATATATCAACAATTATTCTTTTATTTATCTTATTTATACAAGTAAATATATCTTAGTTTAAATTAATTTGAGTACTAGCATAATATAAAAATATTAATTAAAATAATATTTATAATACAATATAATTTGAAATAATATCTTTCACTATAATTCAAATAATAATTAAATTAATTGATTAATTAACTAATAGTTTGATAATAAGCTAAATGAAAATTTTTAAAAATTAAAACAGCGCACTTCATGTTTTTTAAAAATACATACTTATAATATTGAGATGAAAGTGAAGGAGCAAAACAATAAATAAACCACTAATATGATAAATTTATTTTTGAATATAGTTAATATAGTATAATTATTGATTAACATTCTCGGTTAGGTATAAATCATTGAGTAGCGTAGTGGAATAGATTAGGGTTCGACCCCAAACTTCCAATTTCAAAAAAAATTCTTGATTAGGTCAAATTATGGATGTTATTGAGATGGATTAGAATAAAGAGAGAATGTTAAGTTTACTTGGATTGAAAATTAAAATAATAAATTATTATCTTTACTGATAAAAAGTAAATTATGGAAGTCAAAACTGAGTTTGTTACTCATCTTTTTCGAAACTAACCTGAATGATCCTAACTCAGTTGGAAACACTAATAGGGTCGACACTAGGCAAAATAAGTACATATTAAATGGAAACTGAACCACTAATAGTATAAACAAAAGCAGAGCTCGACCTAGAGGAGGATCCTCAAACCTATCCACTAATATCTAAGCATGTTACTTATCTTGAGTTCGATTGAAAGAAGCCAAACATAATATAAATAAGCAAATATCCAAACAAACACTTGTAATCTTACATTCTAAAGCAAAATTAAGCAAAGATACAAAGAAAACAAGCTATTGTTGATTGATACTTCACAAGCAGCAAAAACTCTTAATGTCAAACTGTAAGAAGAAAATAAATAAATCAAGTAAAAAATTGAAATTATAAAACATTATTTAAAAATTGTTACATTCAAGTAGAAAATAACTTACCATCATTTGGAGTAATATTGTCTCATGATATAAATTTTAAACCTACAATCCATATTCAACGTATTCCACGCACAGTAGTTCCTAATTTCACAAAATAAATCGAAAGAGCAAGAGCAGTTAAGAAAACAAAAAAGCAAGTTAGTCCTTGGAAAATAATTTTCTATCAAATAACATAGAAAGATGAAATAAAACTTTTAGTTCCTACAGCTATAGATAAATTTAAACAGAAAGAATAGCAAAGATTTTTACCATCCATTTTGAACAACAGTTTTCAGCAATTTCTTTTGAACAATATTATTTTCACGCATATCCAATCTTCCCATCCATCCTGAAGCTTGAAGAAACTGTTTCTACATGAGTGCTTTAACAGTAAGGTGCCAGAAACTCCCCAAAAACTAACAATGAATCCAACTCCCATCCCAATGTAAACCATTTTCATGAATTCATCTTGGCTATCATGATTAGGTAGAGGTTCTTGAATATTGTCTTTTGAGCACTTCTGTGGAAGTGGCAACCCACAAAACAAAGGATTGCCACTAAACGAAGATGCATTGAAGGATTGAAGCTGAGTGCTCAATGGAATATGTTCGGAAAAATTATTGTGCAATATGTTCAAGCTGCTCAAAAAATTTAAATTGGACATAGTTGCTGGAAGTCCGCCTGATAGATGATTGCAAGACAAATCAAGTGACTCTAATTGCATTAAACCATCAATTTCTTGAGGAATTGGACCGCTCAACATGTTATTGGATCAATTCAATTGTTGAATACTTCTAAGGATTGCTATTTCTTTTGGATTCTCTCCTTTCAATTTGTTGTGAGAAAGATTAATTATCCTAAATCGTCCAAGATTTTTATCCAACTTGTAGTTGAGCCCCTTCCATTGAACATCACCCTTGTCCATATAATAACCGGAGGTGGGCCCTATATTATACGGACTATATTCATACTCATGATAAATGGTTCTATTAGATGCTGTTTATGGATAGATATAATATTGAATAGCTTTTAGTTGGCACAATTGCAACGGCATGATTCCCTAGAATTGGTTGGATTGTAGGCTAAGATACTGTAAAGATGATAGATTTTTTCCAATCCAAGTGGGAATTGCCAGATAATATGTTGTTGCTTGAATCTAGAAATTTCAACTTTGTGCAATTTCATAAAGAACAAGGTAAATGCCCCCACAATTTATTACTTCCTAAATTTAGAGTCTGGATATCTGAAAGGTATCCAATAGAAGGAGGAATTTTACCATATAAGTTATTATTAGCTAGATTCAATGACAATATAGTTCGAAAATTAAAAAAGTAATTTGGAATCACTCCAGAAAATAAATTATTTGAGAGGTCAATCAAGAAAAAGTGCCTAAAATTTGGTAAAAATTGAGTGAAAGGTAACAAACCTACTAAGTGATTAAAACTCAGATCAACAATAGCTTCAAAAAAAACCCATCATCCAAAAAGATCGCATTTCCCCACAGATATCATTGCCTGAGAGATTTAAATAGTAAACAAAAGAAGAATGGTTCCAAAACCAATGGGGTTAGAATCTGAAATTCCAGTATTAGAAATATCAAGCCAATCAGAATTTGTTTGAGTTTGCAGCCATTTTGGAAAATGATGTCCAATCTTACAATCCGCAAGATTTATATGCCATAAATTAAAAGGGGGAATCTAGTCACGGCTCAAATTTCAGATTAAAAAATTACATGATAAATCCAAAAATTTCAAGTTTGACAAATTTGAAAAGTGGTCTTCAGATATAACACCATTCAACTTATTGTTTGAAAGAGAGAGATTCGTTAAAGATGAAAACCTTGTGAGGCCATGAGGCCATGAACCAGAGTAACCCAAGCCTAACTCCTCTATTGATTCCTCATTGGTTCAAGATATATTTCGGATCAACTCAAATAAAATGTTATTTTCAATTTGTGATACCATAAATCATGTCATTTATTTTGTATCATCTAAAAATAAAAACAAATTATTGTATCTATTTATTTCAAAGGAACTGTTAATAGACTTTGGACCCTGTTTATAAAATATCTTGCCTCACTCACTAGAAAGCAACTAGACTTTGTCTTGCATACTTAGCCAATTAATGGACCGGCTATAATCACAAGATTTGAGCATTATTAATTAAAATTTTCTCTGAAACTATTAAAAGCCACTCCATTAACAAAAAAATTACAACAAATATGATATTTTCAATTGAGCATCATTGATTAAAATTTTCCCTTAAACGATTAAAAGTCACTCCAACAACCATAAATTTGAACAAATATGATATTTTCAATTTGTGACACGTTAAATGTTAAAAATAATTATGTATTATCTAAAAATAAAAACAAATCCTATTCATTTGAAGGGATCATTAATAGAATTTGGACCCTCGATCACAAAATAAAAGTGTTTCTAAGCAATGATAATTAGCAATTCTGATGTGTAACCAATTGTAGTTATTTAAAATAAAAACAGCCATTGCTACTTGGGTGGGCTACGGATTATTCGCAGTATGCTTCACCGTGATAAGGAATATAATCCAACAGTTACGAATATATCACTGCCTCCCCTATATTTTAGGGATATAGTCGTTGAGGGACCTCCTATAAATACTCCAAGGGTTTTTCGGGGAAAGGTAATCACTATACACTCTCTTATATTCTATTCTTGTATTCTCCTACTGACTTAAGCATCGGAGTGCTTTCTTTGTATTGACATCTGGTTAGACCATCGTCCATAGAGGCTCAAGCTACTAGCATCCTCTTGGTGAACCATAGCTTATCTTGGGTCCTTCAGTTTGATCCTCAGACATCATGAACCTTACCTTGCGAAGAGATAATTGAAAAGAGCAGTTCTGGCACTGCCAACATGGAGATTTCCGGTAGGAGAGGGAGCAAAACGGACTCGAACTTGTCCATTCTTATCAGCAGAAGCAGAAATAGAGAAAATACCTACTAGTTCTCCTAGAAGCAAAGTAAGAGGAATATAGAAGTGAATTTTTACGAAGATTACGATTACAACTGAAAATAAAAGATAAAGAACGCCAAATGGAGGTGCAAGCTCTGGTATCACTCTCAATCTAATTAATAGCGTATATAAATACATATGAACAGAATGGATGCCTATTTTGGAGCGCATTTGCAGTAAAATACATATGCTACCGTTTTTAGAATTAAAATTTGCCGAAAACTGAAAATTAACTTAAAATTATTTTTGAATTTTATTTTTAAAAATAAAAAAAATGGGTCCTTATATGTATATACTCCATTCCCATTTCCCGTTGGAACTCGACCTAAATAGGGAATGAAATTTCTATTATTTTTCTCCATAGGGCGGGGACAGGGCGTGATTTTTCTCCTTTAGCGAAAATAGGGTGGAAATGGATTTTATACTCCTTATCCGTGGGAATCCGCATCCCGGATCCCATGGAGATTCCCATCTTCGATTCTGTGGGACCCACTAATATATAATATTTTAATATATTATAATAGTAAATGAAATATTTGAATTATAAGTTGAGTCATGTGTGGAGGCTATTTAAGGAGACAAAACTATGATAAGAAGAAATAAGTTCTTTTTAAATTTTGAGATATTAGACATTTTTTAAATAGAAAAATGAATGTGAATTTATTAATAATGAATTTAAATTCTATGAATTATTAATATATCATTTTCTTTATGAGTTTATAGTATATAGATTAAAAGTATAGTTTTTATATTTTATGATCCAATAATTAATTAAAATTCATATTAATAATTTTTTAAAAATTTGAAATGGGAATTGGAGAATTCAGGGGATTTCCACAGGGATGGGAATGGGGAAAAATTATCCTATCAATAAGATGGGGATGAAAAATGTATTCCGTCCCACCTCACCCTATGCCCATCCCTAAAAATTACTCATACCGATACCTAATGTAGATAATTAATTTTCGTAAATAAGAGGTTAGTTATTTGACATAAGATAAGAATGATCAAAATGTAATATTATTATCTCAAGTGAAGATAAAATGTTGGAGTAAGGAACGAGTTGGACTAAATCCTCACTGTTATTTTGTCAAAAAAATAAAAAAATCCTCACTGTTATGATGCGTAAGCCTAGACTATAAGAATTGGGTCAAAATTAATTTTATTTAATTTACAATATTATATTTTTAAACATATAATTTTTATATTATAATTCTTTAATATAACAACAATGATTTTTTTATTTATCTTATGTATAAAAATAAATATATCTTAGTTTAAATTAATTTGAGTTTCAGCATAATATTAAAATATGAATTAAAATAATATTTATAATACAATATAATTTGAAATTATCTCTTTCAATGTAATTAAAATAATAATTATATTAACTGATTAATGAACTAATAACTTGATAATAAGCTAAATTAAAATTTTTAAAAATAAAAAATGCTCACTTCATGTTTTTAAAAAACACATACTTCATGATATTATTGAGATGAAAGTGGAGGAGCAAAATAATAAATAAACCACTAATATGATAATATAGTATAATAAGTATATTTATGACCCTAGTAATAGACTAGGATTCGAATCCCCAAACTTCCAATTTCAAAAAAATATTCTCGGTATGTTAAGTTTTCTTGGATTAAAAATTAAAATAATAAACTATTATCTATACTAATAAAAAATTAATCATAGAAGTCTAAACTGAGTTTGTTGATTATCTTTTTTCGAAACTAACATGAATGATCCTAAGTCAATTGGAAATAGTGATAACGTCAACACTATAATGAGCATCTGTATCAACCAACCGAATCACAGAGGCCAAAAATTTTGTTCAAAATAAATACATATTGAATGGAAATTGAACCATTAATATCATAAAACAAAAGTAGAGCTCGACCTAGAGGAGGATCCTCAAACCTATCCACTAATATCCTAAAAGTGAGCATGTTACGTATCTTGAGTTCTATTCTATTAAAGAAGCAAAACATAACATAAATAATTAAATATCCAAACAAACACTTGTAATTTTACATTCTAAAGAAAAATCAAACAAAGATACAAAGAAAACAAGCCACTGTTGATTGATACTTCACAAGCAGCAACAACTCTTAATGTCAAGCTGTAATAAGAAAATAAATAAATCAAGTAAAAAATTATTGAACAATTGAAATTATAAAACATTATTCAAAAAATCGTTACATTCAATTAGAAAAGATCTTACTTTCATTATGAGTAATCTTGTCTCTTAACATAAATTTTAAACCTACAATCCATATTCAATATTTTCCACGCACAAGTAGTTCCTAATTTCACAAAATAAATTGACAAAGCAAGACCAGTTAAAAAAACCAAAAGTAAGTTACTCCTTGGAAAATAATTTTCTATCAAACAACATAGAAAATTGAAATAAAACTTTTAGTTCCTATAGCTGTAGATAAATTTAAAATAAAGAATAGCAAAGATTCTTATCTTGTTTTTCAGCAATTTCCTTTTGAACAATATGATTTTCACGTATATCCAATCTTCCCATCCATCCAGGAACATGAAGAAAGCATGTCTACATGAGCGCTTTAATAGTAAGGTGCCAGAAACACCCCAAAAACTAAGAATGAATCCAACTCTCATCCCAATGAAAACCATTTTCATGAATTCATCTTCTTCATCATCTTGGCTATCATCATTAGGTTGAGGCTCTTGAATATTGTCTTCTGAGCACTTTTGCGGAAGTGGCAACCCACAAAGCATAGGATTGTCATTAAACGCAGAAGCATTGAAGGATTGAAGTTGAGTACTCGATGGAATTCGTCCCGAAAAATTGTTGTGCGACATGTTCAAGGTGCTCAAAAAATTCAAATTGGACATACTTGTAGGAAGTCTGCCTGATAGATGATTCTGAGATAAATCAAGTGACTCTAATTTCTTTAAACCATCAATTTCTTCAGGAATCGGACCGCTCAACATGTTATTTGATAAATTCAATTGTTGAAGACTTATGAGGATTGCTATTTCTTTTGGAATCTCTCCTTCCAACTTGTTGTGTGAAAGATTAATTATCCTAAATCGTCCAAGATTTTTATCCAACTTGTAGTTGAGCCCCTTCCATAGAACATCACCCTTGTCCATATAATTACCAGAATTAAACACAGAGATAGGCCCTCTATTAAGCGGATTTGATTTATCCCACTCATGATGAATTGTTCCATTAGAACTTTGATCAACCATAGATTTGAAATTATCGAGGCATGGTGGTATGGTTCCATTGATGCTGTTTATTGATAGATCTAATATTTGAATAGCTTTTAGTTGGCACAATTGCATCGGAATGATTCCATAGAATTGGTTGGATTGTAGGCTAAGATATTGTAAAGATGATAGATTTTTTCCAATCCAAGTGGGAATATTGCCAGATAACCTGTTGTTGCTTAGATCTAGAAATTTCAACTTTGTGCATTTCCCTAGAGAAAAAGGTAAATGCCCCGACAACTTATTACTTCCTAAATTTAGAGTCTGCATACAGGAAAGGTATCCGATAAAACGAGGAATTTCACCATGAAGGTTATTATTAGCTAGATTCAATGAGAATAAAGTTTGAAAATTAAGAAAGTTATTTGTAATCACTCCAGAAAATAAATTATTTGAGAGGTCAATCAAGAGAAAGGGCCTAAAATTTCGAGAAATTTGAGTGAAAGGCAACGAACCTACTAAATGATTAAAACTCAGATCAACAGTAGCTTCAAAAAAATCCATCATCAAAAAAGATCGTACTTCCCCACTGATATCATTGCATGAGAGATTTAAATAATCAACAAAAGAAAAATGGTTCCAAAACCAATAAGGGATAGAATCTGAAATTCTAGTATTGGAAATATCAAGCCAGTTATAATCTGTTTGAGTTTGAAGCCATTTTGGAAAATGAGGTCCAATCTTACAATCCGCAAGATTTATATGCAATAAATTAAAAGGAGGAACCCAGTCGTGACTCAAATTCCAGATAAAAGAATTACGTGATAGATCCAAAACTATCAATTTTGACAAATTTGAAAAGTGGTCTTCATGTATAACACCATTCAACTTATTGTTTGAAAGAGAGAGATTTCTTAAAGATGAAAACCTTGTGAGGTCATGAGGCAATGAACCACTTATTTCACAGTAACCCAAGTCTAACTCCTCTATTGATTCCTCAGTGCTTCCAGATATACTTCGGATCAACTTAGAAAGTTGTGTGTTTAATTTATTGTGTGAGAGGTGTAGAACAGAAAATTGAGACATGTTCCTGAAGGATAATGGAATAGAGCCCACAAGTGCAGTACTAGAGAGATCAAGATATTCGAGAGTAATCATATTATCAAAATTGGCTGACATCAAAATGTTGGATGAAAGATCAATTTCTTGGATACTGTTGGAGATGTTAGACAGCCATGGGTGTATTGAAGGAATCAGTAAATTATTATTAGAGAGAGAGATTTCTGTAAGAGCAGAAGAAGAATTGATGGGAGAAAGTGTGAGATTATGAACCTCGTCACCAGAAAAGCAAGAGTCTAGCTGAAAGGATTCGAGATGAAGGAGCTTATTGCTAAATATTTCCAACCAATCATTAGGCTGAATCAGTGGAATGCCACTCAGATCAAGAGAAGTTAACGATGAAAGGCCAGAAATCCAATAGCTGTTTCCAATATCAGTAAAATGATTACCTCTCAGATCAAGATACTCCAAGCTGGAATGCTAAGAAAAGAAGGGATGGGCCCACCAAAGTTAGAATCAGAGAGATCTAAGTATGTCAACTTGGTGAGAGA
This sequence comes from Croton laevigatus, assembly GCA_949640765.1. NCBI lineage: Eukaryota > Viridiplantae > Streptophyta > Magnoliopsida > Malpighiales > Euphorbiaceae > Croton > Croton laevigatus. The sequence goes on along the minus strand of CATIWJ010003221.1, from coordinate 97 downwards.
AGCATTCTTAGAATGAATTGGAAACTGAGTGCCTCCAAAATCATTGAAAGATAAATCCAAGTGAGTTAACGATGAAAGGCCAGAAATCCAATCACTG
>CATIWJ010003215.1:0-16409 GCA_949640765.1 Croton laevigatus | reverse complement strand
GTACACTATAGTCCATCCTTTTATGTGTAATAATACTTAAGTCCATAGCCCTAAGTTTGGGTGGTCCTATAAAGGACTTGATGGAAAATTGTGATGAAATTTAAGTCTAAAGGACTTATTGACTTCATAGCTCTATTTGTTGATTGGTCTATAACGTGATAGACTTGATGAAGCAACTGTTAAATGAGTGTGAAGGTGGGCCGCCTTCTATGAAAAAATAAAGTATTTTCTTTCTAGAGCACTCATAGAATCCAAGGTGTGTGCACATGGCCTTTAATAGTGCTTTGGTTGTATCGCGGAATAGCATACATCAAGGAGTTAATACGTGTTGTGGGGGTCTCAACTTGAGCTTTTGAAAGTTCAGGAATTATTTCACTTTCATTAGCAGAGTTGTTGCCTCATTTCACTACGCATTAATTCAATCGAAAGATATTAATGCTTAAGTAACAAAATTCCTTCCTTTGCCCAGAAAATATGTTTAAAATAAAACTCGATAGTCATTCGTGGGAGATTGTTAGGAATGACTATGTTTTAGTCTTCTCCCACATTGCTAAGATAACAAAGTTTTGTTGTGTTTATAATAAACCTTTTATCTACAAGGTTTTGAAAGAGTGCATTAGTGGGTTTTCGGGAAATCTCCACACGCGCGCCGCCGGCCCGGGACCGGGCTGGGCCACATGGCTTACAGTTTTTTGAGAAAATTCTATTTCGTTTTATAAACAAAACGATTTTTGAATGGGACCAACGAAAGAAACATTTTAGCTTCAAAACCGAGATTTTCGTTTGATTTCACAACATGCTCTTCTCCACCTTCGCCTGCATTTTCTCAACTTCAAATTTTTCCGTTAGCTTCCAGATTTCGTGGTTTATTTATTGATTTCAGTTTACAGCAAAGGAATTCATTCAATTGTTTTATCCTCTTCCTTCTTAAGTTTAAAATTTCCTTCTTCTTTTCTGGGCAATTGTACTTGCTATTCCACCCCAATCTCACGAGTGCACATGTGATTGGGTTGCTGTGTTAACCTTGGGAAGCGAACGGCATTCATCGATTGCACCTCGGTCGTGCCGGATTTTTGCTTTCAGGGCAGTGGTCTTCCACGGCGCAGCGACTGTTTTCTAATTCATCGATTGTTTTTCCAACAATGATTACTGTTGAAGACTTTATTTTTGTGGTTCATATATATATTTTTTTCCCGAATGTTTACGTGTTTATAATATCCAATGAGTGCATACATTGCACCCTAGAGCATAGAAAAATAAACATGACTATTGCATGGTCGAACCTTGACAAGTTGGACGCAATTCATGTATCGAATAAAATGGATGGTATAATAAATAATAATATAAGTGAATGATAATTTATAAAAGTGAATTTCTAAAAATTTTCTCTAATATAATATTAAATGTCAAAGATTTTTAAAATATATGTAAGTTTTGTTAGACATCGTTGTTTATTATGTTAATACGTCACATTAACAATTAAATAAATGTTAGAATTAGAGAAATATTTTAAAATTTCATTTTATTTTTCTAAAGTGGCAATCAAAATAGAACATTATAATGGACTATCTTATGTTACATTTATACATTAAAGTGAAATTTACGAATTACGATATAATATTTGTGTTTTCACTCAATTGACTATTTTGTTCCCTTTTTTTTGTAAATTAACTGTTTTATACCGATATTTTAAAAAAATTATACTATTTTATTCTTTCTTGCTGAAATAGTGATAGAAATTAATAAGTCATTTCTTATCTGAATCGTTGGTTTTTTTTTTTTTTGCACTGATTATAAATATAACATTAGTTTTGACTGAAATAACATATAGTTGCCAGAAAACGCTAAAATACTTTTAGATCAATCGATTGATTTTTCAATTTTGATTGATTTTTATTGATTGAAACAACAAGCTCCCACCTTCTTGAAGAGCATAAGATCATGCAAGGTAGCGCGTACCCCCCAGACCTTGGAGGCAGCTTGAACATGCTCCTACCTTCGAGTGGTTGAGGAGCATAGGTTGCGCATCCTCCCATGACCTTCGGGAGGTAGCATGAACACACTCCCACTATCAACTGGTTGAGGAGCACAAGTCTAATTGATTAGAGATATTTATCTGCTTTAGCAGCTGGAATGCTTTATTATTGGATTAACTAATGCATTTTTCTTATTTGATTGTTTTAAAGTATATACTTGCTTTAGCAGAGGAAGCACCCTATTCTTACTTGTCCGACCTATTTTCTTGCTTTAGCCATGGAATATCAGTTAATAGATTGATATCAAGGAATGATAAAAAAGATCGAACGCAATCTTTTCCGAAACATTACGCTGGTAAAAGGAGGCTAGACCCAATAATAAAGTAGGACAAAGTTTAGACAATGAAGAACCATTTAATGTCATGATCACAACATAGAATACATAGCAACCTTCACAAAAGTAAGAAAGTTCCAATGGCTAAACATATCACTTCTACAATATTACATCTTAGATAAATCACTGTTTTAATAATTTTTTTTTACTAGAATTTAGACTCAAAACATAAATTATTTGACCATTGGAGGACTTTTCGTTGAACCTATTTGCTTGAACATTTTAAATTATTTATATATCTATAATAATCGTCGTGTAGATTCCAACGTAAAAACATCTTACTTTTGTCCCTTATATTATGGAACCGTTTTTCTTTATTCACATAATTTTTACTATTTTTTATTACACCAATATTATTTGAATTTTGTTAGAAATTTCAATTTTACATTTTTCTTTTCACACTTTAATATTACAGTAAATATTATTGACAAAAATTTAGTGATGTTTCATTGATTAAAATTTTACAGTAAATATAATTTTTTGAAGCGATGAGTTTTATTGACAAAAAATTATTAAAACAATATGTATATAGTTTATAGATGCAAATTTAATTATTTATTTAATTTATAACGTTATATTTTTATTCAATAACAAACAATTAAAAAATGTATATTTAAATATAGGCACTTTGTGCATTATTTTGACTAATTATTCTGTGGTGTTAACACTAATGCTCTAATTCTATAGAGTACAGCTAGAATTATCTTTCTGAGACTGCCAAATATTTTATTTATTTATTTTTATAATTGAGTGGATTATTTATACATAGTCTCGATATTAAATATAGAAAATCACAGTTTTTAAAATTTAGCTCTATATTATATTTTAGATACGACTGCGAATTCAATAGTAATTTTTTTTTTTTGTCTAATTTATAATCTATTTTTTTTGTCTAATCTCCTGATTTTATTATCACTTATGGTGCTTTTCTTTTCTTTAAAAAATATTATATCCTATATAAAAAAGGTCAAAATATGAAATTCACTCTCAACTTTGCTTGTTTCCCAATTTCATCTCATTTTACACTTTAAATTAATTTCACCTCAAAACCATATCCATTAACAAATTTCACCCCAATTTCAAAATTGAGAATCAAATTGACAGAAGGTACGTAACGTAAAGGGAGGTTTATTTCAATTCTTACACTTGATTTACGTGCTTTTTGTCAATTTGGTATTGAAATTTAAAATTGGGGTGAAAATTGATTTAAAGTTAAAATGAGGCGAAATTAGAAAAACACACTAAGTTCAGGGCGCATTTCGTATTTTAGCCATAAAAAAAAGCTGACAAAATAAAAATTCCAATTACCATTCAGAAACACAAACTACATGAAAAAGCAAGCATAATATGAAACCACAATGACAAATGCAACATAAAACACATGAAAACGAAACAGATGAAGCCAACATCAAAAGATTCCTATTATATCAAGGAATGATTTTCTGAGCTTTCATTTTCTTGATCCAATAAATTGTAGATTCCTTGGAGTTCCTGAATCCCAAGAAACCATGTTTTCTGCTCTTGCTCATAGTATCCGAAATCTCAGATTCTTTTTTGTTGTTCTTAAAGTAATCCATATGTGATACCTCCTGAAAAAACAAATCAAAAATCCACCAACCATCAACCCCTTCAATTCCAGAAGGCACCAACTCATGCTTCCTCACAATTTCATCCCACACAGGTCCAATATCTTTCATCATATCAGCTAGTTTCAATTTATTGTTTCCCTCTTCAAACCCATAATTCTCAATCTCAAATTGCTCAGCCAACACCTTCCAGAAATCTTTCCATTTGAACATATCACCATTAGTGCAATTGAATGCTTCATTCTTCCCTTTTGGATCCAAAGATACCCATATCTCCTGCTCTGCTATCAAATCTGCATCTGAAGCTTCCCAATCTCCATCCCACAATTCGCGATGGCCCGGAAACATTAATGGAAGTTCCTTATGCTTACATATAGCTGCATAAACACAGAAAACGCCCAATGTATTAATCAAGCTACACGGTGAGAACCCGAAAATGGATCCTGGTCTATGAATCGACCATGTCAAACCATCTTTCTTTTTCACCTCTTCAAATAACATATCTTCTTGGTTATAATAAAAGTTGATTACATCAAGCCTTGGTAAATCTTCTTGAAATGGGTAAGAATGAGGCTTAACTTTTCCGAGAAACTCGAAAGGACCAAGATAATGTTTAAGTCCAGTTTGCAAACAAATATGTTTCAAATTTGTTGCATTTGGGATTACCGCTTTAAGAACATTACGTAGCATGTTGCCATTAGCAACACAATTCTCAGCTTCTGTAGGTTTGCTAACCCAAGCAACATAAAAGATGTGGGTTACATTTGTAAGCTTGGAAAGCTTTTCCATAGCTTCTTCTTCATTCAAGACATCACATTGGATTCGTTCAATTTGATGATCAGGCTGCCAGGCTGGGCTCGGCCGCCGCGCCACGCCATAAACCTTCCAGGGGCCACCTGGGGTGGTTGCTCGTGGCAGGATTTCAGCCAAGCTGTTGCCAACAATGCCAGTAACCCCGATAATGAGAGCAACATTTTGGTAATTCTCTATTACTACATTCTCTTCAAGCTTTTCCTGTTTGTTTCATGAAATTGTTATTATTAGCATTTTCAGAAGAAAAAAAAAGGGGGAATACTACTAAATTAATTATATATAAGAAAAAATTTGATACTTGCCATTGCTTGAGTTACAACTCCTGTACTGCTCATCGGTTTGGCTTAAGCCTAAAGATGCACGAAGATGAAATGTAATGGCTGAGTGAAGTCCTGAATGCGTTTTATTTTTGGGGTCAATATGTAACGGCAGCTTCATTGCCTCAGCTTGATCTGTAAATTACCATATATTTCATTAACATTTATAATTGGTAGTTTGTCCGTTTAACTCTATAATAATAATAATAATAAAATTTATTAATTTAATTTCTTTTCAACTTTCCAATCTTGAGTAGAATAATTTTTTAAGAAAAAATTATAATTTTATCCTATCTTAAACTATCATTATAACTTTTACTGCAAATCATTTACATCAAGTCCGAAAATTATGATATTGAGAACATTTTTTTTTTTTTCAAAATTATGATTACATGATCTATATTTGTATAGCAATTTGATAACTATGCACATCATCTATTATTAATCCAAACTTGATAAATCATTTTACCTCTAAATGAAACTGGATTTGTATAATTTCCAATTATTATAAACTCTAAACTTAGGGCTGTAAATGAGCTGAGCTGTTCACGAATTACTCGGAGTTCACTCGATTAAAGCTCGTTCGAAAATTAAATGAGCCGACTCGATTATTATACGAACTAAGCTCAAGCCAAGATTTCAAGCTTGTTAACAAGTTTGTTCAATTTTATTTTTGCTTAAAACATATATTAAATCATTGCTTTTTTGTTGGGATTTTCACATTTATAGTAATATAATGACTAATTGAGGCTAAAATAACAATTTATATCTAACTATGCATTTATAATTTCATTTTTTCTCTCATTTAGGATTTTAGAGAAAACGAGCCGCTCACGAGTTACTTAAGTCTCGGCTCGATAAAAGCTCACTCTAGCTCGACTTACTTACAGCTCTATCTGAACTCAGAAAAGCTTAAGAGAAATTAATAAATCAATTTAGCAGCATAGGAGAACTAAAATCAATAATTAATTAACAAAGTGGTTCAGTTAAGACCATAGCATCAGGTTATTACTGCTGCTTTCAGTGTTGCTCTAATTTTTTTGATGGTTAATTACTGATGCTAATAATAATCTTGATGAGTTGATGTCAAAATGCCAAATCTGAGGAAAACAGAGATTTGAAGAAAACATATAAATAGAGACTGAGCGTTAAGGGACAAACGACCTAAATAAAATACAAGTATTTGCCATGATTATGCACTTATATTTTGAACTAGAGACTTAGAGAGAGGCAACATCAACATCAACATCAACAGAATCTGAATTGTTAGTGTTTGAAGTAGAATTCAGTAAAGAAGAAAATACACAATATTATCCAAGTTTTCATCATTGATTGCCACCAAGAACAGAGGGAAAAAAATGCAATTGAAAGGTTTATTTCTATGGCCATCTAGATCCTAGAATATCTGTGTAGCAGCAAATTCAAGAACGATAAAATAATATACAAATAGAAATGCATTGATACATCTAAACTTCATTTTAATGTCACAATTCCACAACCAGCAAAAGAATGATCTCTTGTTTGTAGAATGTGTAACTATGCTGTACAGATACAGAAAAACAAATACTGCAAAATTACAATTCTTCTTCATCACAAGTTCATAACTAAAATACTACAAAAACCAAAACAGAAAAATTATAATTACCCTTCTTCTGATATATTCAGCAATTTTGGGGAATAGAAGAAATCGTTTTGAAAAGTTATTGTGCAAGGATTTCTGAAAACGTAAAGAGAATTGAAGAATGATTTATGCTTAAATTGAAGAGAAGGTGCAAGAGCTGATAGCAGCTGCAAGGAAGGAGACAGAATGGAAAACGCGATTTGATCTGCTACCATAGGGTTAAGTTTTATTTCATTTAAGCAAAATGCCATAGTTTACTCTAATTTCGGTTCGCTAGCAAATTTTGATTATTACCAATCTGACAATTTTACTAACCGCTACCGAAACTGACTACCGTTTGCCAAATACCAAAAACCGAACTTCACAAACAGTACTATTTTTTGGTAAACAAAACCGAACAGAAAGTTTTGGTCAGTATGATTCAGTAATAGGTAAATACCAAAATTTGCTCAACCCTACTGGAAGCCTATGCGACAATAATGTTTAGCAGCAAGTGTTGGGAGCTAAAAAAATATAGACATCAATGACAATGTCTCAGAAATAAGAATTTTAAGATGGACAAGTTACTAAGAAAAGATGATGAAGGCCTAGATGACATGGAATGAAGTGATGCATTCAGACTTAGCACTTTAGGACTTGCAAAAGGTGTGAGACAAAATTAAGGTACATGTAAGAAAGGCATTCGTGTAGTGACCTGAATTAAGTTAGGATTAAGGCTTTTTTGTCGTATACAATCTCCATCAATTTATTTGTTACGTCACCATAACTAAATAGATAAGGGTAAGAGAAACGACTACTATTTTTCTGTTCTGTAAATGACAGAGCAACTAATTGTCAATCAAAAAGACAAGACTTATACTGAATATGAAAATTATCAAGATATACAGTCGAACAAAGCATTATTAGCAACCAGCTCATCAACTACATGTCTATGATGTCTATTTGCAGCATAAGTAAATACACATACCTTGCTGTCAGACTTCACTTCATTCTCCTTCACTTCTCATTTGCAACCATGCAAAGCAATCAAGCCAATATATATATACCGCTCTCCTGCTCAGCACCCGAGAATCATAAAAGAATGAAAAATACATCATCACCTCTATTCATCTACATGCCCCCAAAAAAAAAAATACATATGGGCAGAAAAGAGGGAGAATAGGACTCATGTATTATATATACATACAGGTCAAAGGGAAAAATGCATACAGGTCAAGAGGAGATTATCTATGACCATTTCTTCAATATACGTTCAGATAATATGCCTTCTTCAACCTTGGAAACATGTGAATCAAGCTCACTAAGGCTGCTAATAAACATCCTTGCATCTTCCCGGCGATTATGCTTACAGTACCCATCTACAATCGAGTTGTAGGTATTCATGTTTGGTTTACAGCCATTCTTTATCATATACTTAACAACATTAACGGCCTCCTCAAACATTGAATCAGCAGCATAGCTTGCAACAAAAGTATTATAAGTAATGACATCTGGAACAAGCCTGGAATCCTTCATTTCTGAGAATATCCGTGAGGCCTCTTTCATCCGACCGTTTCTACAATATGCAAAAATAACAGTATTGTATGAGATTATGTCAGGCTTTAATCCTTTGGCAATGATTTCCCTCAAAATTTCTTCTGATCTCTGAAAATTTTCTGACCGGCTGTACATATACATCAAACTATTGTAAGTTGCCAGGCTTGGACTGAACCCGCTCTCATTCATGAAGTTTAAAATTTCATTTGCTTTGGCAACCATCTGTCTCCTTCCATATATTGAAATCATTGCATTAAGAGTATTTAAGTCCGGTGAGCCTTTCTTCTTCGACTCTAGGAATGCACGTTCGGTTTCAAAGAGCAAGTCGCATTTACTGTTAACTAAAACAAGTGTCTTCAAGACAACGGGAAGAGGTTCAGTTACACCAGAATATATTTCTTCAGTCAGCGCAAGCATTCGTTCAATCTCCCTGCCATTGGCATAAGCATGAAGTAAAGAACAGTATGTAAGCTCATTAGGCTTGCACCGGTCCTCCTTCATTTCAGAAAATATTTTCTCCGACTGTTCCCAGAGTCCTCTCCGTGCCAACGCTGCCAAAACAGCATTATAGGAAGAAAGATCAGGAGTAACCCCAGATTCTAGCATTCTTCTATATATAGCCATGGCTTGTTCAAAAGAACCGCACCGGCTATATGCACTAATCAGTGTATTGAAAGTGGCCCTTTCAGGCACAAACCCAGCCCTCTTCATCTCTTTGAACACTCCAGATACTTCTGAATCCATCCCGTTTTGCCCAAACACTGCCAAAAGTGTGTTCCATGTAACAATATCTGGTACACAGTTGCATGTTTCAATCTCATAGAAAATTTTCATCATTTCAACGAACTTTCCCCTGTTACCATACATCTTAATCAAAGCATTGAAAGTACAGATATTTGGCTTACAATCAGCAGCTCTCATTTCCTCAAAAACCCTAATAGCAGGCTCATCTTTCCCAGCCTTTTCGAATCCTGATAAGAGAGTAGTATACGTAAAAACATCTGGCTTTATCCCTTTTTCCACCATTTGGTTTTTTAGCTCCACTGCTTCACTCAATAGACCATCTCTTGCATACGCTGATATCAATGAATTGTAAGTGACAATACTAGGAGAGAATCCCTTAATTTCCATCTCCCTCAATACCTTCATGGCCTCCTTGGGCCGCCTAGATTTCCCATAAACATCCAATAATGCATTGTAGGTAACCTTATCTGGGGAAAACCCTGCCAATTTCATGTCCTCAAAAACTTGGGCAGCTTCTTCATACAAAGACCCTCGTCGGCAACAACTAATAAGTGTGTTATAAGTATACTCATCTGGGGCAACTCCAGTACTCTTCATTCCCTCAAGAAGGCTAGAAATCTTATTCCAAGGCATACCCATTTTCCCATATACATTCAAAATCACATTATAAGTTATTAAAGTTGGTCTGCAACCCTCTTCCTCCATTTTTCTAAATACCATAACAGCATCCCTATATCTTCCATTAATAGCGTAAGTGGTTATCAGTGAAGTATAAGCATAAACATCAAGATCAAAACCATCCTTTTTCAGATTATTAAACAAAGAAGCAGCAGCTGAAACCTTACCTTCTTTTCCAAGCATACTAATTATCACAGCCACAACAGAACAATTCAAAATCAACTCAAAATCACTTCTACTCCTAACCCACTCAAAAACAACCATAGCCAAATCACATTTCTTGTAAAACCCTAAACCCTTAATAATACCCAAAACATCCATAGATAAAGAATCCACATTTCCACTACTTAAACTCGAGTTTTCCTGATGGAATTGAAACAATTCAGTCAAGATTTTATCTAATTCAGCTGTTTTAAAAGATGGGTCAGTTAATGAATTAAGAACTTGCTGACCTAGACGAGAAAGACGGTGGTTAGACCAGGGCTTGCCTCGGTTGGGGTCACGGTCCTTACCAATACGGGTTCGTGGTCTGGAAGATAAGTTAGTTGAGATATGTAGATTAATGGGTTGTGGAGAATTTTGTTTTTGGTTAGCAAGTAAGTTTTGAAGAAGATTTACAGGCGACTGCGAAACAGTTGGAGGTTGTAGATGGTTGTGGTTGTGGTTGTGGTTGTGGTTGTGGTTGTGATTGTGATTGGGGTTGCGGTTAAGGAAATGGGGTTTAGTGGGAGGTGGGTTTGAGAGGATAAGAGGGAGAGCTAGCTTCTCTGTCATTTGAAGTAGCATTAGAACAGAGAGTGCGGATTGAGGAGCGAAATCCACACTAAAGCTAGTTTTCGATTGTGTTTGTTGCAGCAGAAGGATATGTTCTTGGAGCAAGGCTAGGCCGTAACCAAACCAAACGTCTGGTCAGCTATTCGATTGGTTCATAAAAAGCTTGATTTGAATTCGATTTTTAAAGGATCCGATTTTTCGAATTCGAATCTTAAATGAACAAAACTTGAACATAAAGTAGCTGTTCAAGAACTGTTTGACATACCCGAATAAAACGAAACGAGTATTTGAACCTAAATATCAATAGGATATTGTAGAGCAATTTACAACCACTGGATTTGTCCCGAGAGTCTAGGGCCGTAAAGGAGTCGAGTCGAGCCGAGCCGAGCCGAGTATCGTCAAGCTAAAGCTCGACTCGTTTAATTTTTGAGCTGCTCGTTCAGTTTTTAAACGAGCTTTTATCAAACCGAGCCTTAAGTAGCTTGCGAACGACTTGTTTTTTATAAAATACTAAAGTAGGAAAAAAAAATATGAAATATTAACTTAATACATATTTTAGGCAAAAATAAAATTAAATATGAAATTTAATTAAATATAAAAAAAATTATATATAAATTATTTTTTAAGCATTAATTAGTTATTATATTACAATAAATATGAAATTTCGAACTAAAAATATTAACTTAATACATATTTTAGGTAAAAATAAAATTAAACGGACCGTTAATAATTTTGAAATTTCGGCTTGTTAATGGCTCATTTAGTTATCGCGCCGGCTCATTTGATTTTCAAATGAGCTTAAGTCGAACCGAATTTCGAGTAGCTCACGAACGGCTCAGCTCATTTATAACCTTAGGTCAAACGGACCCCATTCCAAATGAAAGTTTGACTTGAATATTCAAATCGAACTTTCAAATTAAGTTAACGAACCGAATACTCGAACCAAACTCAAATTCTACCACGAAACCGAACTCGAATTTTAAATTGAAGTTCGAATCAAACTCGAACCTGAACTTGAACATCAATATTTCCTTAATGAATTGAACCGAAACTGCTACTATAGATAAGTTCAATTACAGCCTTCGTAACTTGTAGGGGTGTTCAGGTTCGGTTCGGTTCACCGAACCGAACCGATAAGGGCGAACCGATTAAAAACCAAAACCGATAAGAAAATATCGAAACCGAACCGATATAGATGGAAACCGAAGCGAACCGAACCGATATTATCGGTTCGGTTCGGTTTATGGCTAAAACCGAAGTTCATATTTAGTTAATAAATCAGGTTTAAAACGACTACATTTTGATCTAAAACGACTACGTTTTGGCGGAAATCAAAGGTTTTTAAGCTTATCGGTTCGGTTCGATTTTGAACTGACCGAACCGATAACCGAACCTTCGGTTCGATTTTTAACCGATAATCACTAAAAACCGAAAATAACCGAAATTTCGATTTGGTTCGGCTCGATTTACGGTTCGATTTTCGGTTGGCGGTTTTTTGAACACCCCTAGTAACTTGTCTCGAGTAGAGGCCAATCAGTTTAGACACTTCTTTCTATTCTTCAAAGAAATCTTATATTTTCTATATTGGATCTCCTATAAAAATAGTAAATTACAACTTGCTGAATTTAATTTTATATTATAAAGTATACATTATTGCAAATTTTACAATACAAATTATTTTCTATCTAATGTAAATTTTTCTAATGAAAAACACTTGAAATATTTGGAATTACGATTATCTTTTTAGCATGGCTATGTTCCTCAATCTCAAAATCGAAAACCATATCCTTTTTCTTTTATTTTTTCATTTATAATTTGATTATTTATACGGAGAAAGTCTTGTGATATCAGCAGCAATCAAACATAGTTCTATACCTGACCCATACCATTCTGATGTAGGAAATAAGTGGAAACATTTTAATAATAATTTTTAAAGCAAACAAAAAAAAAAATTTGGTAAAACCATGATTGTGGATTTTTTGAGATGGAGAAAAAATGGAATTACAGTTTTCTAAGCAACTTTAGCTCACCGTCATTCATCTAAAAGAGAAAAAAGTGTATACAATATCATCCATAAAAAGTAAAATAATAGTTTTTTTTTTTTTTGATAATTAAGTAAAATAATAGTTAAAAGTTCGAAAAACCTAAAAGTAGTATAAAAATAGAATATTTAGAGTATTTTAGCACAAATAATTAGAATTTAGAAACAATGGCTAACAAGGTCGCTTTTAGGATAAATGCATACATAGGGCATTTGATGGGTATACAATTTTTTCGAGCGACTTTGTCACGACTTGAACCATACGGTGGTTGTTCTCTAGTGTTCAGGAAACGTTTACGGAAAGCATGACGAGCAAAATGGAAGTTTTGAAAATTTTAAGGATCTAACGGTAATTTTGTAAAAAGTCAAAATTTCTTCATAAGGCACGTTAAAAGGTCGGAAATGAAAACTAGAGAAAAACGAAACGTAACGATGTATTATGGAATTTTTCGGAAATGCAACGATAAAAAGACAAGGGAGGATTTTGGCGGAAGGATGAAATGGTAATTTGACATATAGGGTCAATTTATAGATAGGAGAAAGTTGAAGGGCACAAAAAATAAAAAGGGATTAAGCAGTTGACACATGTAAGAATTATGGCCCTTGGAGGGAGATGTGGTGGTTTAACCTAAGCCCTTCAAATTTGAAAGAATAAATTAAGTCAAAAAGGAAATAATTTTATTAATATAAAAAGGAGAAAAAGGAGGAGAAAGGAAGAAGAAAATTCTAGATTTCTTCTTCCTCTCTATCCGTTCCCTCTCTTCCAAAAGAACCCAAGGAAGGAACTCATTTTCAAAGTGAATTTCAAGAGGCTTAAGTAGGAATCAAAGCTTCCACTCAAGGAATCTAAAGGGACGAGCAAGAAGAAAAGAAGTAGAGAAAGGAGAGCAAAATTCAGGTTTGGTACTTTAATTATTTAAATCCTTGTGTAACTTGGACTTTGTGTTCAAGCTTGTAAAATTATGTTGTTTTCCATGTGTTGTTTGTTCTTCATGATGTATGTGATATTGAGAATGTGTTTAGCATGAGAAAAATAGTGTTAAACATGTTAGAAATGAAAAATAAGGTTAATTCCCATGTTGGTAAATGTTGACATAGGTGATTGAGTATGCAAAATCAGATGCCTTGATTTCAACTTGATTTTTCACCTTGAATACGATTTAATTTGAAAAAGTCATAGAAGACATTTTTGTATCTCTGTTTCTTAGCTTTCCATAGCATTTTGAATCACTTCATTTTTGGATGTATGTTTTAAAAGTTATGGCCAAAATAGTGAAGGGTGCGCAAACTGATTTTTGGGTTATCTCGTGCGAGATGAGTGGTCTCGCGTGAGACAAGCCCAGATATCAGTCCAAAAGACACTTTCTCGCCTAAGACAAGTCCCCAACACATCCAGAAGGCACTTTCTAGCTCGAGACACACATGTCTCGCACGAGTATTAAGACCCACATATATTATATGGATGTAAATGAAAATATAATGACATGCTTGAATTGAGTTTAGAAGCATAAATTTTCCCTTGCAGGAGTTGTTGAGTGTATAAGGGTGAAAATATTGGAAGTACTTATGTGATGATGCATTTTGGTATTCATGTTATTTTGGGAAAAATTGGAACTCAGGGGAAACCCTGGCGAATTTTCTATAAAATATGACCAATAAAATGGCTAAGTATAAGAAACCCAAGGCTCGTTCACAAAACGTAACATACCTTCTTGGCTTATTCGTAGGTCGAGATGAGGTGACCTGACTTTTTTCGGCGAGGGATTTCGGTGAACATGATATTCTAGTGAGCTTATTCGAGCTGCTGCTCCATGGAAAATGGACGGATTCTAACCAAAAACTAGTCGGAATCACGTCGGCAACACATAGGTAGCTTGAAAACCAATGAAAACGGGCCAAATACGCTAGAAAAACGAGGACTGCCAGAGCTCCATTATAGCTGGCGAAGGATCTCGAGATAATGATACATCTTTGGCCGAAACTCGACGAAAATCGGTCGAAATCACATTGGTAGCAAGAATATCGATGAAAACCAATTAGTATCCGTCAGAATTAGGTTGGAAAACCAACGGAAAGCTTATGGTTTTCGATTTTTGGCAACAACGATCTAGAACGTCGATCGAGTTTTTAGCGACTTTCGATGCTCCAATGACGATTCTGAGGATGCCAGACAACTTATCTACGCGAAAGCTTTCGACTGATACCCTCCAATCGTCGGTTTGTTGCATCTGGCGGTGGAATCCTAACTCCAGTCGTCTTTTCTGGGTGAACCTGCAATTTGTTGTTGTTGTTGTTCTTTTTTAATGGCCAAATACGCAATAAAAATTTAAAGTTTCTATTTCAGCTATTGAAGAAAAGCTTGTAGGTTTTATTAAAATAAAAAATAAAAACTTTGGATGCTTTCATATAAAAAAAAATTAGCATTCCCACAGCTTTTGGTGGGTCCTTTAAACCGTTTAGGTTTGGGTATGCGAATTTGGCCGGTTCGATATTGGATACTTTCTTTCGTATTTTTCATTGGCTTTGGCCGTTATTTTTTGTAGTCTTTTGGTAAACATATTACGTTAATTATAAAAAATTAATCTTGCCACACTATGTCAACACACTTAAAAATTAATTGCAAAAATAATTTATTTCTATTCATTGTTTAGTCTTTTTATATTTAGTTTACTCTATATTGTAGTTTTTGGTTTACAAATATTTATAGTTGCTTAAAATTGTTTATCATTGTTTTTTAAAAGTTGTTTATTATATCTTACGGATATACTTTTGTCTTGACATCTATATTCTTTTATATAAAAAAAACCTTAAAGCAGGTTACAAATATTAACTAAGTCCTCAACACTATAGCTAAGCTAATAGCAGAACCTTATGAATTCCAAAATCGAAACATAATTTCTCCAAGACAAAAAAGTCGTCAACAGTGTAATATTATTCTATGTCGAAAAAAAAAAAAAGAGAAATTTATAAAAACCTCCCTATATTTTACCTTAACTACATTTTTCTCCCTGTGTTTTTTTTCTGGAACAAAAATCTTCCTCTGTTATAATTCCGTTAACAAAAATACCCTTCTGTCTATTTTTTTTGTTAAAATAATGGTCAGAGGACCAAAATGTAATTTTACGGACTTTTTTTTAAAAATAATAAAAAAATAAAGGGCTCTTTTAGTATTTTTGTCATCTTCTTCTTTTCTTCCATTTGTATTTCCAGCAACAACAATAATGGAGGGTCAGCCATTTTTGGGTTTTCATCCACCACCATTTGTTCCATACCATCATACCTTATGATGCCTAAAACACGAAAATGCAATTAATTTCAACCAGCACAAACAAGAATGGCCAGAAAATCTGAAACTCAAGAGACCCATACCAATTTTGGGTGAGAGAAAACAACAACAATAATGGACAATTTTCACTTTGAAATTAAGAGAAGAGCAAGACGGTCATCTTCTTCGTTGTTCTTCTTCATTTATGGGACTCTTTGGAACATTTTCACAAACACAAACTGAACAAAAAACAAAAATAAAAAACCTTCATTCATATCCCAAGATAATATCCCAAGATAACATCCATATAAAACATAAAAATTTCCAGATCCATGAATAGCTCTTTCTTCTTCTTCAATTGGATTATTATTGCACCATGACATTTCTCTAACTTTGCTCTTTGCCAATCGCAATATGAAATTAGCAAAGATTCCAAAAGCACCACATGGAGATAGAATTGGCTGCCAAAAAAAATTTTAAAAAAAAAGAATAAGATTTCACAGCTAAAAAGAAGAGGAAAAAAGAAAGAAATGTGAGAAAAAGCAAAACTTGTCTGTTTGATGAATTCAGATTTCTCTCTTCAATTACAATTACTATAATCAAAATGAAATTAATGGATGAATTCGCAGTGGTCCTCAAACGATTCAGAGATGAGCAGAGATGG
>CATIWJ010003214.1:0-10337 GCA_949640765.1 Croton laevigatus | reverse complement strand
TAAAGCGTTTTCTCCAAGAGTTGGGTTTTTCACAACAGGAGTACATCATTCACTGTGATAGTAAGAGTGCTATGGATCTTAGCAAAAATTCTATGTATCATTCTCGCACAAAACATATTGATGTTCGATATCATTGGCTTAGAGAAACGATCAAGGAGAATGAACTGAAGCTCTCAAAAATTCACACAAACAAAAATATTACGGATATGTTAACTAAAGTGGTGACACATGAGAAACACAAGTTGTGTACAAGCATTGTCGAAATAGAAGAACTATGGAAGAAGCTGGAGGGGGAGATTTGTAAAGGTCCAGATTCTTTCCTCAAAGCTATCATGAAGTCAAATGGTTAACCCAACAAGGCCATCATTTTGTCTTCCAAATAGACAAAAGAAAGATACCATCCAAAGCTCATACTCCACTATGAACTAAGGCTATCTCTTCACTAATTAGAAAGATACACAGAAAATAGAGAGAGTGAGAGATAGAGAGAAAGAGTGAGTTGAGTGAGTTTTATTGAGAGAAAAACTTGAGTGTGAGAGAGGGTTGTTTTTTGCAGTAGAGTGAGAGTTACTCCTCCTGTAATTCTATTATGTGATTAATAGAAGAATTTTCAACCCTAACAAATATTACAATGAAGACGATTAACTGCAAATTGAGAAATAGATGTGGAGTGGTCATCTTTACCTGGGCAGCATTAATGGGCATTGCACCAAGATGGTCAATAAAGAATTGCTTATCCTCTTGAAGATCTGAAAAAGAATGCAACCCAAGTTCAATTAAGAAAATGTTACTTCTTGAAAAGCTAGTCTTTGAAGGAGGGATAAGCAAGTGGCTGTTTGATTTGCAAGAATCATGAGATACAAATTAGACGGTACTACAATAGAGTAACTATATAATCAGCACCAAGAATTCCTAAATTATACTTTCCTTCCATGTTCCAACTTCGTCGGACAAGAATTTCTTATCACCAAATGCTAGATTTTGATACAACAAATTCAGAATAGAAATTTGATTTAGGTTTAAAATTGAATGGAAGTTGGCTCATAAATTTCAAATAAGAGCTTTTCCACATGTAATAACCAAGCTTAGACTCAAAATTGTAATCAATCAAAGAAAACTTACACTAAAGCATTTTTCTCAGATCTCAAGAACCTGCCACAATCAAACTCCCAAACAATAAATCTCATTTTCAATTTTTAATCTAAACCCTAAAATAACTTAATTTAAATTAACAACCTCTATCAATTTACAATTCACATAATCTAAACAAATAATTTAAGTTGATGTAAACCATTTTCAATTTCTAATCTAAACCCTAAAATAATTTAATTTAAATACCCGAACTCTATCAATATACATTTAACAAAATATTAAACCAAACTTACCTCTAATTCCGACAGAGCACGAGCATCGGCAGTGGCAAAAGCAGCAACAGGGCGCAGTGGTGGCATCGACAAGTCGGTGGGCGGGCACTCACTCTCAGTTTCGCTTCTTCCTTCCCGATTTCAATTAGCAGCTCGTGTGTTGCTGCTGCTTTCATTCGCTCTTTAATACTACCTCCATTTTTGTTCTTTACATTGAAATAAGCATGATTAGATTCAAGTTTGGTGTTGATAGTTTGATGGGTTGGGTTAGGTAGATTAAAGTATTTTATGTTAGTTATAAAGTATGATTACTATACTTAAGTTATATATAAATAATACTTTAATCTACCTAACCTAACCCATCAAACTAACAACACCAAACTTGAATCTAATCATGCTTGTTTCAATGTAAAAAATTGACAAAAACGGAGGTATTATTTTATTATATTTTTTTTCAATAAAACGGTGTCATCTTGCATTAAAATTTTTTTTAAAACTAAAACGAGGTCGTTTTGATGGGTAAAAAAAATTTAAATAAAACGGGGCATTTTGAATGTTTCCTTCCTCCCTTCATTACTTCCTTCTCTTCCTTTTCTTTCCTCCTTCTTCCTTGCATCATCCTAACTCCTCCACTCCACCGCCACCGACCCTTCCTCTGTAATTCCGGCTCTCCTCTCTCTAAGTAAAAATTTTTTTCCAAAATTTCATTGGGGCCCAGGGCCCCCAATGGACCCATGCTGGCTCCGCCCCTATTGGTGAGGAATCAAGAGACAGAGAATCGAACAGGTGAAACTTCAAAGAGAAAGAGGCGGAGTTGTGGAGGAGAACAAATCAAGCGTGTGTTTTGAGAAGGAGTAGAGAGTGGGGGAAGCGGTGGGGGGATTTCCAACAAAACAATTCTAATCGTTTGCAGTATAAATTGTAAATTCATAGTGACAAGAAGAAGAAGAATATGAGAAGGGAGGCAAAGAGAGAAACCCTGTGGGAAGAATGGAATAAAAACAAAGATAAGAAATGGAAAAAAAAAAGCTTGAGTTGATACCCTTTTCCATTAGCGTAGAATTCATGGAATAATTTCATTAAATCCCCTTTGATGATGTCCCAACCCACAGGTGCTTCTCACTCAACAATATTACTATTCATATGTGTGTTTACATATTATTATTGCTTCATCATTTGATATACACATGAGAAAGATGTGTTCAGAACACAATTATAGACATCAACAGATCTTATTAACAAACTCGTTTATTCCAAAATATTACATAAAATAAACCATGAAATAATTTTACAATTGAATCACAGAGCAAACCGACTGTATCAAAGTGAGAATAAGAAGAATAGTTGCTGCAATGACAGAGATTATTGTCCAAGGATTACTAAAATAATTTTCTTTTAGCATTGCCTTCCATTTATGCCTGCGTTTTTTACAGTATTCGTTCAATTCTTCGACAAGGCTCCAGTAATAAAAACTTTCAGAATAGAAATTAAAGTGCTTGTGTTTATGAAAATCAGTTGGGAAGAGGCTTTGTTTGGTTAGGCTTGGTTTTGGTTTCTGTGTTCTGAAAATATAACTAAACACTTTAGGTTGTAGAAGATGATTTTAAAGTATATAAACATTGATTTGTTATGGTGCTTTAGGTTGTAGAAGATGATTTTAAAGTTATGAATATACCCCACATATAAACATTGGTTTTCTTTATAAAAACGGAGGGGTAGAAATTAGCTAAAGGAAATATTGAATTTCATATCAACTAAAGCATTGAAGTTACGTAACAATAGCGGGGAATACAGTTTGTAGCAAATTAAAAATAACTTTCTTGTCATAATTAAGGAAGAGAAAGAAAAAGTGAAGAGTGATAAACATATAAATGAAGATCAGCTGCTATATAAAAACTCCACCATTGGTGGAATTTCGGATTTCTTCATTAAATGTAAATATATAATAAAGCAAGATCATCACAATAATTACCTTCAAATTTTAGTCGAGGCAAGCAAATCCTTGTGGCTTAATTTCTTCTTTTGAAGATTGAGATGGGAGATTTAATTGTAAACTATGAAAAGATCTAATAAGATGGGAAATTTATAGCAATCACAAACCATTTTTTCTCATAATTATAATATTATTTTCCTCTTGACTTGCTATACCACTTGGTCTTTTTATACAATACAAGTTCTACCTAATTTTTTTTTTTTTAAGGTTATAAGATATTTTTGCTAGGTTATAATTAGTCTTGGTCATTTTATATGAATTTTTTATTAGGTGACAAATGGGTTTCTATTCTTCAACTTGTGTGATTTGCAGTATTAAATCTTAATATATATATATATATATATATATATATATATATATATGACACCATACATCATAAGCTACAACGCATTGAAAGTTAATGTGATGATAGAGTATTTTATCTATTAGAATACATATTTTAATTTTTAAAAAGTTGAAAAAGTTAATAAAATAAAAATTTACTATTTCATCTATGGTATTTAGTTAATATTACTACTAGTATTTAATAACTGCTTTTTAACATAATTACTCTTAAGTATCTGACTTTTCGCACTTATGAGTTGCATGTTATGTATGATGCTTACTAGCTAACATTAGCAATAAGCAACCTAACAATGCAAGTAATATAAAATTTGAGTCCGAATATTGTTTCCGCATAGACCTAAATTAGCAGCCAATTAATTTAAAATTATTACCATTATATGAGTATTCGGTGAATATTAACTTAATTTGGATTCAATAAATAATTAGAATAGTTAAAATCCACTATACAACATGCAATTCAATATATAATATTGAAACTATAGGAACTAAATCATAAGGGCGACCTGTCTTCTACCCTAAGTAGAGGCGACTACACCTTTTAGAAAATCTTAAATATGGAGGAGGCTTATACTTCGTACTCGGTATATACAAAATTTTGAAGACAACAGGGCCCCAATCTTTATATTGTTATTCTTATCTCTTCTACCAATTTCTTGTTTGGATTTCCGCCATCTTTTAATGTCTTTCCTATTAAGAAAGTCACCAACTCTCTTTTGTTTATAAGTCTCTAGAATCATCCACTAACTCTTTTGTCTATAAGTCTCTAGAATTATCCACCCCTTTGGCAACTTGACATATTAAAATATGCTAGATTATAAAAGAGCCTTCTAGTCTTTGGCTCTTCACCGACATAATACTACTATAAATATGGGCCTTAGCCCCTCATTTTGTGTGTGCAAGTAAGAAGTGGTAAAGTGTGAGAGAAAAGATAAAGTGAGTGTGTGTGTAAAGTGAGTGGTGTGAGCTTGAGTGCAAATTATGAGTTTAGTCCTTGTATTTGTATTTGTGTTTTAAATAATAAATAGAAGTTTATTCAATCAATTAAGTCCTCCTATTTTTCTACATTTCCTGCTCACAAAAGATTATAGTAGTAGTATATTTTAGAAAGACTAGTAGTCCTTTTTATATGAATTTTTGTTAGGTGAAAGGAGCTTTCATTTTATCAACTTGTGGCCGGCAATATAATAATCTACTTGTCAACTTCACAATAATCTTAATTATTCTATATTTTGTATTTTATTTCCTGGATTTCAGCCATAAATAGAAGATATAAAAGGACTACAAATATATAAAACATGATTCTACAATGATTCTTAGGAGTTAAAAAAATTACAACATAGCACTCCTCTAGGTCTTAAACCTAAGACCTTCTTAAGCCGTTTATTACTTGGACTAACTACATTGATTATGATAAATGGTCGACAACAACAATAATTAATTAAGATTAAAATATCAAATAAATCTGAGAAACAACTCGGCTTAGTTTCATCTGTTGCAAGGGAGGGATCATCTGGTGGAGTGGAAGTAAGGTTAAAATATCTAAGTAAATCTGTGAAATGTTTTGCACATTCCAGAAAGGCTTTGTTTTGTACATTGTAAAATGCAAAGTACTTGGGGGTAAGATCAACGAAAGATGGCATATTTACAGGGCAATGATCAACCATCAACCACTGGTTTTACCCCCACATGAACTCAAAAGAAGCTGAATGATAAAGTGGGGTGGTGTAGGCCAAATGTAACTTAGTTATAGTGTTCTATATGTTGTGTGATTGGTTTGCACCTTATATATCTAGCTTTGTTTTCAGGCAAACAACAAAATGATTGGGTTGTACAACAAGATTAAGTGTATGTGTTCATTAATTCACCACCTGTTTGATCATTTGTCTCAATCAATAAAAATGTAGCAATTCAAAAGAAGATTTTATTTTTCAGCTATTGAAATTTTAATCAGAAGGATCCAAAGGAGAGGAACTTTGAAAGAGAATTTAACCAAAGGAAAAACCAGAATAGGGTGAGGATTTGATTGAAGAAAATATACCAGAAGACTACATTTGTTTTGTGGACTGGATACACAAGAGGGGGAAATGAGAGAAAGCCCATTGGCCCAAAAAGTTTATCTTAAGATCTCACAAATAACATTTTTTTTAAAAAAAATTATATATTAATACTAATGAAATAAAATATGTCAACTATTAAAACTTTGTTAATGGTATGGGTGTGCATGGCTCGGGTTTGGTCCTACTCCAAAGATCTGACCACATGAAATAGCCCAATTTGACTTGGATCAAGTTCGGATCAAGGTTGGGTTGAGGATAGATTCGGGTTTCAGTCTTATTGTCACGACCCAGTCCGGGGGCTGCGATTGGCGTGCAGCTAGATCGGAGTCTGATCGCACAAACCTTCAAAAGATCCACCTAACTGCCTTAGTCAATTACTTAGGTTCAAATCCACTGGCTTAAAATGGTTAATCTAAGTTAACTAAGTAGTTAGTTGGTCTAACTTATATATTATATTCAATTTCAATTCATAACCGATGTGGAATTTTACACTTATTTTACCAATTTGTTAAGGGATGGGTTAGGTCGGATTGGGTCAAAAATAAAATTTTTTTGAGTTTTTATTTTTGACTTAATTGGTCGAAAACCGAAAATTAATTTTTGAGTTCGTCTTTCCCTAATATAATACCATAATTTTTATTAATTATCTAATTAATCTTACTATACTAAACTTATGTGATATTATTTATTCTAGAAAGAATTATAATCTTTTTGTTCGTAAGTCATAAATTCGTTAGCAAAAACCTTTCGTACCCTTTGACATAGGAGCTGTTAGAAATTGAATTTAGGTATTGTTTGGTTCAAAACCCACTTGCATGCAAATACATTTCTAAAAAAGTTTAACTTTCTTGGGTCATGGAGTGATTTTAAAATGCCAACTTCTCCTCCATCTTTCTTTAAGTCTCATTTTCCTTCCAACTTCCCCTCCAATCAAACATTTTAACTTTTATGAAAGTATTCAACTTCCCCTTTACCCCCAACCTAACTTTTCATACACTTTTGAGGAAAAAATTACAAATCCTTATGGTATAAATAAAAAACCCATAAGTTTAGAAATATTAATTAGATATTATTTTAATGGAATGAAAAGTTAGTTTTATTTTAATGGAATGAAAAGTTAGTTTAATAAAATTAAAATATTGAAGGAAAAGAATTCATTTATAAACTAGAGTGGCAAATCAATATAAATATATTAAATTTTAAGGTTAATTTTTGTAAATTTTTCAAAACCTTATTATTATGTAAAACATTTTCATGCGAGGAAAAAAAAAGGGAAAGTAATACCCAATCTCATTCCATTCTTAATTTTATACTATAAAATTTCATTCAATAGTGTAAATTGAAATTGTAATGCCAAGTTGCATAATGGGTATTGCCTGTAGTCCATGAAAAGGAATTGTACTAGATAAAAAGTCCTCATCAGGAAGAAGTCATATGAAAATGACATATGGGAGCAGTGGAAACGCACTCGTAAGCCTTAACATTTTAATTTCGATGTTAACATTTCTATTATAAGCTCCAAATTTTCATTTATTTGAAACAAGTTTTATATTTTCTCTTTCGGATCTATTTCGCTAATAGATTTTGATTGCGAATTGTATCTCTTGTGGATTTGGTATTACACGTATAAGTTTGTATTGTTTTATGATATTTTTATGTGTTTGAGTTTAGTTTTTTTTTTTTTTTTAATTGGCAGTTCGGAGTATAATATAGATAGTTGATTGTTTTTATATGGAGATAGAATTTTTAAAATAGGTAATAATTTTACATCAATGGAGCTAGTAGTGCAACATGATTTCCTAGTATATTCAAATTTTCATTTATTTATTTGTATCTTGAAGTAGAAACATACATTTTTCAATTAAAAAATTGTTAAAAATTATAGATTAATTGATTGCTTAGATTTAAGATGAAACTGTGTTATGATTAATTATTATCTACTTGAAGAAAAATATATTATTTTTAAAAAATAAAATGTGAATTATTATAAATATTAACACAATAGAATTGTAATAGGTTAAATATTAAAAATTAGGGTCTGTCTGTCGTGTCCAAGTTTGCAGCCGCCGACACTTTTACTTCTTTGCCTATCGTTCGGTTCCTACTGTCTGTCTCTGTCCAACGTGCCAGCACCGCCCGGCCTCCGGCGTCAGTCAAACCGAGATCTCTCTCTCTGCGTCTCCAGCCGACGCTTTCCTTCTCTTTCTTGGACGGTCTCTCGTCGCCGTCTCTGATAGTATAGGTATTTGAATCAGAGAGCGCAGGTTTGTGTTTGCAATTGTAGCCCCAACCGCGTCTCACCGTCGTAGCTATGAAGAAACAGGAGGATGCTCACACAGATGAGGGAGAAGAAGAAGATGAACAAATTATCCACGAGTGGGAGTTCTTATGGAAATTGGAGTCTCCATTGAACCGTGATAATGTTGCTGATCTCATGAAGGTGTTCCATAGGTTGGGTACTCACAAGTATAAGTCAGATTACGGCTATATCGAGCCTTCTTTTCTCAGTACTGTCTGTGACCTTAATTCTGTTAAGTGCCTTAAAGCACTTTTTAAAGGAATGATGGGTTTCAAAGTTGACCCAAATGCTCGGCTTGAGGATGGAGTTACACCCCTCCATCTGGCTGCCAGTAATTTGTGCTATGATATGATCCGTTTGCTACTTAGTCATGGAGCTTGTGCTGATCTTCGAACCCTAGGCCCTATCGTCCCTGGTGGCCTTCTTCCTCTTAATATTGCTGTTCATCATGCACGGTTTCATACATATATTGAATGCTGGACTGAGAAGGACTCTGTATACAAGCTGATCATTCTAATTTCCCTCCCAGAGATGAAACCATTCTTAGATGTCGTGAGGCTGCTTGCAGAACATACAAATTGTACTTTGGATGAACTTCTGCGTTATATTAAGCATGGCAAATTTGTTCATATGGCAATTCTAATAACAGCAGCGTGGCGAAAAATCTTGAGAACTCCTATCCCAGACGCTGATGGTGGTGGCTCCGCAATGGATGTAATAAGTGCTTGCATTGACAAAATGGTTTTGTCCGCTAATGAACAGGAGAGGGGACCGGAACCTGTGCATAAGAATAGCATGTATGTTAGGCCTTTGAATGAAAGGAAGAATGTTTTGGCTTTAATGAGTTCATTTCTGAATGTTTATAAGAAGATTGGTAATAAGCTAGACAGATACGTTCGAAATGTTAATTCGAAGGTGTCCCGAGATGAGGTTGTCGAGCAGGTTACCTCTCTTCTTAAGCGACAAGGGTTTGTAGTGAAGAATGATGATACTGCTTTAAGCAACCTTAAATGGTATTGTTATGATAGAACCTGCAATTTGTTTGAGTCTGCGGGGATCAAGCTAGAAAGCACTAGGCCAACGGATTTTCCCTTGGATCAAATTTACAAGATACGTAAAGTCCGCATTTTGACTGTAAGCGGTTATAATAAGATGCCATCCAAACGAGCGGTGGACAATTTGCTTATTGAAAGTTTTCACGGAAGATGGAATAAAGTGGTGTTGCCATTATACCGCGACCAGATTTGTTGGATGCCCCGTGATACTGCTAACATGGTAATCTTAAACAGTATTGCAATTTGTAACAATAAGCGCGTGAATTCGGTCAGCGAGGAGAAAAAGCAGTGTTGCCAATATCTATTGGGTTATCTAAATTCGAGGAGGGCATACTGCACAGCTGCCTCGATGGTCACAAAGGTTCTGAGACGTATCTAACTTATGTAGGGAGAATAAATCATTTGAATAATATCTTATATTTTGGGATGTATCCTAGGTTTGTCCGATTATCCCATTCCTATGCTAAACTTTACGTACGATGCTCCGTTTTGCCGAGTTCTTGCTTTTTCTATTAATGAATTGTGTTTCCTTTTGTTTTTTTTTTTTTTTAAAAAAAAATATTAAAAATTAGTACTGTACTTTATTTTTTAAAAAATATAAATCTACATATAAAAGTAAATGTTCAACATTGAAAATTAATGTTCCAAATGACAAAAATATAAATTAAATATCATAAATTCTAATTAAATTAGTATGATATAATAAACTTAAAAAAAATTAATAGAATACTTTATAAAAATAATAAGTAAATTCTTATAAGAAAATAAATTATACTTGAAAAATCATTAAAATCCAAATACAGTTAACTACAAGGTAGCTTCGCCATTGATTGGAACGAACTACTTGCCAATAACAGAGTACACAGTTTGAATGGCAGTGAGCACAAGAAGTATAATTGCTGCAATTGTAGAAGCAGCTCTGAATGGAGTCTTGAAATACTCAAGTCTTGCGTTGCTCCCCAATTGTGATAAGGCACTTCACAGTATTCATTCAGCTTTACAAAAAGATCTCTGTAATAATGGTTTCCTCTCACATTAGAAATTTCCATTCCGAGTGTGTTAAAAAGTTTTGCAACTGCTTGATGATCGCCGAGCCTATTCAAAATGATTTTCTTCTGAACAAGCAACTCCACGTCTTTAGAAGTGTTGATAAGATAATCCATCAATACTATATAATCACATATTTGGGCATCTCGTGGATAAAGAAGCTGTTCCATTGAAATG